>JAVLUZ010000340.1:4819104-4992220 GCA_036768485.1 Mermis nigrescens
ACTAGCAAAGAAAAATGCTCCGATGGAACAAAAAAGATGAATATACTTGGAATTGTGGATTATTATGGATGTAAAAGGAGGGGACTAGGAAAAATCTACCTAAAGTCGGAAAAATCTGCTAAAAATCACACTTTCTCTAAGCAACGCAAAAAATCGATGTATATTCTGCGGCCAACAGATTAAAATAAATATTCAACCATAACAATGATTGAAACAGCAGCACGTTAGCTATGCAGTAGCTATGGGAAATGATATTAAGTAAACTAACAGTCTTCCAAGCCAATTGAATGAAATAGCAAACATCGAAGACAATTGAAGACATGGTTGGTTTAAAACAGTAGGAAACGCGTAAGTTGACTTGAAACAGACTAAATGTAGATACACTAGCATGCGAAACGATTGTATGCACTAATCAATCGGCTCCTGCTTTGCTTCCTATAATGCTCATAACAAAATAAAAGAACTTTAAATACAATACCTCTTAGTTTCTATCAATCAGGTGCCAGCACTTTAAAAAAGTAACCTTGATAGATTACGTTTATACACTCTTATCTGGAACTTCGAACATTATTTAAAAAAGACACTTTTTTAGAGGCCGCAGAATATACATCGATTTTTTGCGTTGCTTAGAGAAAGTGTAATTTTTAGCAGATTTTCCGACTTTAGGTAGATTTTTCCTAGTCCTCCTTTTACATCCATAATAATCCACAATTCCAAGTATATTCACTTTTTTTTGTTCCATCGGAGCATTTTTCTTTGCTAGTACACTACTTTTAATTAGCGTGATTTCAGTACATCAGTCAGTAAACACAATCAGTAACATGCCACAATAATGACAACAGTCCAAGAATGCGGAAAACAATATTGTTCTTAACATCAGCATTATCCTTTTTAAACAAGACAACCTTATTGACACCATCCATTTTCAAATTAAAACTGCATTAAGTTATTTCTTCTTAATGTGCAGTTCACTTATAATCAAGCACAAAAATTTAACCAACGAATTCACATTGCAAATCCTCACTCAATCAATACACAAGCACAATGTGTTGTGACTTTTGAAATTGAAAACACCCAATTTTCAATTTTCAAATTGAAAATTGGATCAATTTTCAAATTGAAAATTAGGTCAATTTTCAAATTGAAAATTGGGTGTTTGAATTTGCGATGAAGAAAATAATCAAAAGATAGTCACTTGGTTTATTTAAGCCGAGTAATAAAATAACGACCGTCCACCAATTCCAAACTAAACGCAACTAATCTGATCACTATGAAAAAGTTTTGAAAAATGAGCTTGCTAAGCGAGAGTTGTAAACCAAGAGAAACTTAAAGTTAAAACCTACCATTAAATTATGAGAGAATTATAAAAGATTTTAAACTTCAAGAAAATGGAAAAGGCGGGATGTTGGTAAATTGGAAGGCAAAGATTTTCGGCAAAAATTCAAAAACTTCACGCAAATATCAAATGTAAGGAACACTAACGCTTTGATTTGGTAGTAAAATAAATTTGTAGTATAGACTACATATTAACAACAAATGAATAGTGCAAACTTTACACAACTACTAGGTGTAGAGAATACTAACAGTTTACGGCTTATTAATGTACATGATTACAATAAAGCTGCATATCTTTGTCGACTTCTGTGCACAGTAGTGTGATTGCTGGTTCATTTTAAACCACTTTTGCAGGCAGTTTACATCAATTAAACGATAGCTCTCCATGTGCAAGATTTTGTGAAACATATTATAAACACGGCTAAGAAAGATTTAACTTTAATGCAACCCATTTAAGACAAAATTACATCTCTTCAATGATCTAAGGACACTTGAACATAATTTTTAAATCACTTTAGATTACTTTTGAGGGTAAACAAACTCACTTAATTGATGTCTCACATATGAATCCTTGAAAATTTCTTGACTTCAGTTACAAAGTCTCTGCAAGTCTATCGAATTAGGGTTAACTGACGTAACGTAAACTTTACACAAGCACATAGCGTAAAGAATATTTTAGTCGGATTCGTAATTTTGATATTGCTCCGATATTTCTTCAACATTTATGGAGAAATGAGTCTCCATAATGTTTTAAAGACAATAAACATTAGGTTTAAACCACTTTGCAATACTGCTGAGTGTAAGCAAGCGCGCCCAATTGACGTATATATTTCATTCCCTGTAAATTTTTATATCTCAGGAAAAAATTTCGATTTTTGCAATGCTCTAGAACAAAGGCTAACATGCAGTGTAAAAAATTACTCGGATATTATGATCAACATTCATGAAAAAATTATGTCTCTACAATGGTCTGAGGACATATAAACAATGAATGTAAACTACTTTACATCACTGTTGGATGTAAACAAACGCGCCTGCGTGACGTCTCACATTTGATCCTTTGAAAACTTCTAGGCTCCAAGAAAAATTAGGTTTCAGGAATGCTCAAAAACGAAGATAAATATATGTAGTGTAAACTTCATGTAAACACCTAGTGTAAAGAAGATTTTAGTCGATTCGTAATTTTGATATTGTTCCGATATTACGATTAATATTTATGAAAAAATTAAGTCACATAATGTTCTATGGGCAAACTAACAATTGGTGTAAACTACTTTACAACACCGTAGAGTGTAAACATATGCGCCAGACTGGCATATCAAATTTGATTCCTGGTCCATTTCTAGACTTGATAAACGTGTCCCTGACTCGTAACCGGAGAAGCAGGCAGAAAAAACAAGACAGAAACGCATTTAAAACTCCAGAATTTTTGACTTTACACCCGCTAAATATTAATGTATAGACAATTTGCTTTGACATGCACCCGATATAAAGCACTTTATTTTATTCTATTAGACTTATCCCGACTTCTGGACGGAGAAAGTGGCGAACAAAAAACGCAACAAAAACGTATTTTCCACCATTTAGAACACTGTAAACTTTAAAATTCGTACCGAACTCCCCATTGAGTTTAAAGAAATTCGATTTGGTACAATTTGTAGCTTTTAAATCGTAGTACATTCCTGTGTGCCAAAATTCTGTTGCAAAAATTATTTGGCATGATTTATCAATCAAACTTCGGAAAAAACGTGTTTTTAGCCCATTTTTACCTCTGATTTCGAACTTTACACCCCCATAAATAACTCAATATTGCGTTTTTTAAATGCGGTTTGCTGCGATGTTTAGCCCCTGTGAGGCACTTTATTAATGCTGTCTTCGATTTGCACTGACTCATAAGCGGAAAAATTTGGCAGAGAAATCTTAGTTAAAATCCATTTTTTTACAACATCCACTAGAGTGTAAACTTTAAACCCCAGGATCTAACTCACCATAGAGCATAGAAGACTTTGCTTATATGCAGAATGCTAACCTTGATCCGCTCTACATTTCTGTCAGAAAACATTTTAAAAACCTCATAACCGGAGTTAGTATCGGACATAGGAAGGTTGAAAACTCGACCAAAAAGTGCTTTTTCACCCCCAGATTTTCGCACTCTTTACACTGCCGTTCGATAAATAATGCGAATTTCAAAAAACAAAAAAAGTGTCATCTGTAGAATTCATCCCTCTATTATCCTATTCTGTTCAATCCTTCGAGTCATCAATACTCAGTTGTCCACATGCCGCAGTAAAAAGGTCCCAAAATTTGTCCTATGTTATAACGTTACACAAAAACTTTACACCTTCTTTACACAGTCAATTTTGAGTTTCAAGAAACAAAAAACACAGGCAGCAAATTTTTTTATTATCTTTCTTTTAAAAAAAACCGCACCTTCCAGAAGTGTCCCGTTATAGCTGTAGGGGGTGCCCAGGTGTTAGGGGTACCAAGTATATTATAGGTACGCGCTACCTATGATAACTAAACCGACAGCACGCCGCCGGGGAAGATACCCAGCACACAACAACTACCAAAGCAACAAACCCCAATAAGTACCTTCTGGGGCTTAACGCAAGTACCTATGCTACAATAGGAAACTGCGGCAATTCATCTGCACTTTTCCAATTATGGGAAGGGAAATCCGACCAGCGGTTCCTAGCACAGGAGTAATTAGATAACCCCGGTATTCGCCCTAGGTCCTTTGACCTTTTTAGACCAAAGGAATAATTTTTCGCGAAAAGAATTGAAAAGTTTCGCGCCAGATTACCTATGGCGAAACCACTTATAACTTCCTGTTCCAATAGCACTCTGTACTTAAATCACAACAACAAAGAGCTCTATTCGGGTGATCATCGACTATAAAAAGTTATGTAATAATTTTTATAGATTTTGGAGTTCGAAAGAGGAATTATGAATTTTGCACGAAATGATAAATAAAAGGTTTTACCCAGCGAAATCGGTAAGAAATAAAGTAGAGGCCGGCCTGTTCCCAATTCCTAACTGCCTGCAGAACAGTGCACCTCCTAGACAGCTAATTTTCTAGCTTTTACCAAATTAAACCAATTGAACAGTCTTAGGCGCCGATAAAGTCGGAAACGACACGCCAGTAATTAAAAAGGCAACTCTGCTACAAAACTAACTAATAATCATAGGGGGAATGGCCTACAGTAATATGATGAAGAAAAAGATTATATAATGTTTTTATAACAAAAATTGTGTGCTTCTTGCACATAGATTTTCCAGGTCTCCGCACAGGATCAACGTGAATAGCGGTCATGTCGCCTACGTTTTAATTGTAAAAATTGATAGGGGACTTGTAGGGGTTCCACAGCATTAAATCGCATCTTCGTGTTCCTCACAACACGTGGCGATAAGAGTCCAACCAATTGACACTGCGTGGTCGGAATGCCTCCGCAAGATGTCATACTATCGGAAACTATCCGACGTGCAACATGATCTAAAAATATGGCTGACGCTTTCTCTCTCTCTCTCTCTCTCTCTCTCTCTCTCTCTCTCGCTTTTTTTTTTTTCAAAATGGAACCAAAAGACCGGATGGTCGGAAAATAGGCGCACTAAGGTGTGCGCAATGGCCGTACAAGTAACGGCACATGTAGACACAGTCACATATCACACTCCTCCCCTCACCGAGAAAAATTCGGAACACGGGCCAAATTCTTTAAAGTAGGAAGAAAATTATAGAAATATGAGAAAAATTGTTGGGGATCCAACAAATGGAAAATTTGAGTAATTTTATTGAAATTATAGAGTTGGGCCCCTGTGGAAAGGGAAGAAAAATTCTTTGAACTGAAAAAGTATGGCAAGGCTGAATCGATGACTGAGCCTCTTGTATCGAGTAGTGCAAAGAAGACCTGAAAAATAAATTTGAATGAAAGAAAAATTTAAGTAGATTTTAGATAAAATTAAGGTAAAATAAGGCCACACTTGCTCTGAGCAAGGCCTAAGAATCAATGAGATTAAAATGACGAGATTATGTAAAATTTAAAGACAAAAATTAAAGTATCGAGATTTAAAGGCACAAGGAATGACAAAACGCGAGACTAGTAGTTTTTATGACAAGAAAAATTTACGACAAAATGCGAATAAAACGACGTTGATCCAACAATCGGTATGCTGTTGGCCATCCGCACAAATGCAGAGTCCAAATATAGAGTGAGAGCCAAGCGTGGCTACTGGCGGCCGTTTGTGGATCTGGTTTTGTAGATCGGAAAGAAGCGGGATCGTACCGAATCGAGCAACACGACGAGTCGCTAGAATCCATATGGCGGCATTGCGAAGGGTGATTCTCATCCAATAGATTGATGAGCGGTTGCATCCGTTCGCGCAGGCTGCGATGGGCTGTCGTAAGAAATGGCATCAGGCGATGGTGCTCCAAACCCGTAATAAACTTGGCGGCCCGACTAGATGGAGCAGCCGGATGGCGAAAATCCTTGAAATTTTGATTGTGGCGCGGGTGGTGATGGAAAGTGCCCAAAACTGCCAGTTTCGCACAAAGGTGCACGCGAATCGTTGCGGTTGTTGCTGATCACAAAATTTGTTTGACCGCTGCGAAGTTGGCCGACGCTGCTGCTGCTGGTCGTAACTGACGACTGAGCGTTGCTGTGGACGTCTCGCGATCACACATGGGCGTGGGGGGTTTGGGGGTATGCACCCCCAGAAGTCAATACCCCCCCAGAAATCAAAATACCCTCCCAGAAAATGTTTTTGCTTTTTTAGGAATTTTTGATGCTATTGGATAGAGCTTGATGAGAAACGTCGAAAAATGGTGTTTTTTTGCCACACGACCACTTTTAAGACCATTTTTTGACCTTTTAAAATTTTTTCACTCCCCCCCCAGAAAATTTTTCACCCCCAGAATTTCAGTGCTGCCCACCTATGCTCGCAATACTTGTGCTGGTGACAATAGCGACCGACTTTGTCAGTGAACCGTGGCGACCTCTGGTGCTGCATTGATTGCGGCAGTGGGGTTATACGCGGCCGCGGCGACCTACGCACTGGTGATGGGAATCGACCAAAACCTCCGCTAGACCGCTGTGGCAACCGCTGCTTGGATTGATCACGTGGCGTCAATGTCTGCCCGGCAATTGGGGTGGATTCTGCCTGAAACGAGACAAGAAGAGGGTCCGGGTTCAGTATCTGATGGCTTCGATAATAGCGCCAGTTGGCGATAAATCATTGCTTGCCTCCTGGCGTTGCATCCTTCCATTTTTGGTTGGCTTGATAAGCTCATTGAGGTATGTTCGTATTTGTTCCGGACGTATTGGCTGGCCCTTAAAAAAAGGTATAGCTTCGTGATAGGATCTTAAACATTCCATGTACGCATTCTGACCCTCACGTCTTATTTCAGAGGCCACGGCTGAGGCACAAAGCTTGCATTTAACTTTATGAGCTTTTGATGAAATTTACACATAAAACTTGACTGAGAAAGCTAAAACAACTTGTACCTACTACAAAATCAGAAATATTACAGATATTGTAATTTGCCAATTGAGTCTTGTAATAAGCACTACTGTGCTTAGAAATCCAATGCAACATCAGGATAAATTAGTCAATTTTATCTTGAAGGGGCAAAAAAAGTGCAAAGTTATTAAATAGTACTTATTTTGCATAAAATTTTCAAAAACAGTATAAATAGATACAAACGATATATTAATCTGCATAAAGATGCCTAGATTACACAAAAATTGATTTTGGAGTGTTTATTTCCCCTGCTTCAATCTAAATACAGTATATTAGCGATATTTTGCGCGAAGCGCCGAAAATTTTTGAAATTTCCTAAAATATTCTGAAAAACGATATAATTAATATCACTTTGTCCAAGAAAGTATTTTAACATTGTATAAAAATGGCTCCAAAAATGCGCCGAGCCAAAATTGATTTTTGGCAAAACCTGCGATTTATTGGCCATTTTTAGGTGCGTTTTTGCGATTTTCAGCCGAAGATCCGTAATCATATACGCCCTCTCCCATAAAAATGGCCGAAAACCATACAAGTAACAGGAAGGGCTTTGAGGAATTACCACCCACCCAGGGTTGGACGTCCTCCCCTAACCCTTCCCTCCAACGTCAGAAAATTTCGACCCACCCTCCCCATTTTTGGCGAAAATTTGCGCTTTGTTGGCTATTTTAGGTGCTTTTGCCATTTTTGACATAGAATTAGAGTCGCTAATCCCCCACCCAAAATTTCAGCCGTTACATGTATGCCGAGGAGCCCCTCCCAAAAATTTTGAGCTGTTACATGCATGTTTTATAGTGACAGTTTGTCTATTTACTCTTGCTTACATCCAAAAATACTCTATCACTTCGGGAAATTCTAATAGTTAGCTGCCCTTTTGCCATAGTAAAAATTAGGTTCAAAAATATTCAAAAGGTTTTTACCAAAATCGTCTAGTGACTTGAGTCTTGTACCCTGAGAGGGGGGTAATAAACCTCCCTCACCCCTCCCTTCGGGAATGTGTTTTTCCGATCCATGTAGCAAGCATGAGAATTAAAACTTAGTCATCACATGAATAATAAATTGGCACTTTGCTGTATGTAACTTTGTGTAGCTGGGTACGCGACTGAAACCACAAGAAAAGTCTATAGGTAAAAAATAGCCTTTGTACTGCAGATGCATTCTAAATAGTTAATATTCAACGGACATATTAAACTTATTCAAATTTGATTTTAACCCTCGGCGCCTCGGCACTTTTTAGCCTCACCCTCGGCGCCGAGGCCGAGGCTCCAAAAAACGCCGAGGCTTGCCGAGGCCGAGGCCGAGGCCGAGGCCTCGGTCCGATCACTGACCGAGGGTACTTTTGACTCCTCGGCCCCGGCCGAGGCCGAGGCGACTTAAAATCCTTGCCTCGGCCGAGGCCGAGGCCGAGGGTAATGCCGAGGGTCAAGCTTGTATACCTATACCCATAAATAGTACGCTTAGGATATTTTGTATGCTCATGAGCTAGAGTATAATCGTAATATTAAGCACTTTATCGAATGTCAAACAATTCATTCTTATTTTCAATAATAGTAGATTAAATGTGTGAAGGATTTATTGAATAAAGTCAGCAGCATGAAAGCATACTTAACTTAACAAGTTGACGTTGAAGACTTGAAAAATTAATAAAAAACATGGCTGAACAAGCACTTAAAAACTTTTATTACTATAAATAAGAAAACATTGTCGAAGAAATGAACGAACAAACGAAATAAGCTAAGTAAAGACAGAACTGTAGCCATTGTTGTGCTCGCTTTTGCAGTAATGCATGTTTAAACACGCTTTTTCAGTCATCCAATTCTGGTGTGGCAGGTAATATGACGGAAACTGCACTGTACTTTTCGATCATAGTTTCCCAAGGTCCAGAGTCGAGGGAAGGGTGAAATCCCAACATGGGGAACCAGTGAATTAAGTGAGCGAACAAATTTTTGTAGATATCTTATATTATTATATTTTTAAAGATACACATTTTTACATACTGCCAGTGTGTGACCTGCAACCGGCATGCAGTCCTAAACAGTGTTTTTTGTGTAAGATACCTTTTTACGTGTACAAAGATGGTATCCAAAAGTCTTTGAACATTTTGTGCATGCAAATTTTTGTGTACTATTATAGTATGGTACAGTAGCGATTTAGTGTGGTAAAACAGGGTTTTTCGACCTTTGGTAGTGTATCTTAGCTAATTCCCGGGTTTCTGAATATTTGACATTTTTCCATTCTAAATGCAAATTCTACTATTTTAAAGATACATAGGACAGACAATTACTGATGCGCCGAAAATTTTCGGGAATTTTACAGCCTTTTACAATTTTTGTCTCTCCAAAAATCTTGGTGCATGTACAAAAACGGTCCCGAAAAGTCTCTGTACGTTATGAAAAATCTTTGCCGAATACAAAAATCGCGGCCCTAAATGTGATAATTCGGCCTGAATTTAGTTGATAAGTTCATGAGCTTTTGATGAAATTTACATATAAAACTCGACTGAGAAAGCTAAAACAACTTGTACCGCAAAAATCAGAAATATTACAGATATTGTAATATGCCAATTAGATCTTGTAATAAGCATTACTGTGCTTAGAAATTCAATGCAACATCAGGATAAATTAGTCAATTTTATCTTTGAACGGTAGAAAAGCGAAAAGTTATTAAATAGTACTTATTTTGCATAAAATTTTTAAAAACAGTATGAATAGATACAAAAGATATTTAAATCTGCATAAAGATGCCTAGATTATACAAAAATTGATTTTTGAGTGTTTAATGCCCCTGCTTCAATCTAAATACATTATATTAGCGATATTTTGCGCGAAGCGCTGAAAATTTTTTGAAATTTCCTAAAAAATACTGAAAAACGATATAATTAATATCACTTTGTCCAAGAATGTATTTTAACATAATATAACAATGGCTCCAAAAAAATTCGCGAGCCGAGATTGATTTTTGGCAAAACCTGCATTTATTGGCCATTTTTAGAAGCGTTTTTGCGATTTTCGGCCGAAAATTCGTGATCGTTTACCCGCTCTCCCATAAAAATGGCCGAAAACCATACGTGTAACCAGGGGCGTAACCAGGATTTTATTTCGGGGGGGGCGAAATTTTTGAAGTCCTATATCTCGGGAACCATTAGGATATACGCGAAGATAATGGCATTTTTGAGCGTTTCTCAACAAGATCTATATTATGGTGAAGTAAAAAATTTTAAAAAATTTCAAAAATTTTTTTGCTTCATTTCAAGTTTGGATATAAAAAATCCTATCTTTTAACCTATCGGTATGACTAATTTCTCAATATCAAATTAAAGCTTGACTCCAAAACATTTCGAAATTCTTTTCTTTTCATTTAATTTTGCAGTTTTGTTAAAAAAACTAATTCAGAACATAATAAATCGGCGCGATTTCTGACAAATACGCTATTTTTAAGTAAAATCTGTGCTTCTAAGGTAAGAAAAAAGATAGAACATAAGAAATCCAGCGCGAAGCGTCTAAAATTTTGACAAATTCGTTATTTTTAAGTAAAATCTGGGCTTCTATGGTAAGAAAAGACACATAGAACATAAAAAATCTGGCGCAAAGCGCCGAAAATTTTTGACAAATTCGTTATTTTGAAGCAAAATCTAGTCTTCTAAGGTAAGAAAAAACATAGAACATAAGAAATCCAGCGCGAAGCGCCGAAAATTTTGACAAATTAGCTATTTTTAAGTAGAATCTGGGCTTCTAATGTAAGAAAAAACATAGAACATAAGAAATCCAGCGCGAAGACAAATTCGTTATTTTAAAGCAAAATCTAGTCTTCTAAGGTAAGGAAAAACATAGAACATAAGAAATCCAGCGCGAAGCGCCGAAAATTTTGACAAATTCGCTATTTTTAAGTAAAATCTGGGCTTCTAAGTTAAGAAAAAAAGATAGAACATAAGAAATCCAGGACAAATTCGTTATTTTTAAGTAAAATCTGGGCTTCTAAGGTTAGAAAAAACATAGAACATAAGAAATTCGGCGCGAAGCGCCGAAAATTTTTTGACAAATTCTTCATTTTTAAGTAAAATCTGGGCTTCAGACTTGTTTTGGATGAGAAATAAGATGTTTGCCTATTCTGTGAGAGCAATTTCATAACTTAATTATGAGTATGTGCTAAACTATACTGTCTTAAGTTGGACAAAACTAGCGAAAGTTTGTCATGTTTAGAAATTTGCATATTGTCAACAGTGATCGGACCGAGGCCTCGGCCTCGGCCTCGGCCTCGGCAAGCCTCGGCGTTTTTGGAGCCTCGGCCTCGGCGCCGAGGGCGAAGCTGAAAAGTGCCGAGGCGCCGAGGGTTAAAATCAAATTTGAATAAGTTTAATATATCCGTTAAATATTAACTATTTAGAATGCATCTGCAGTACACAGGCTGTTTCTTACCTATTGGCTTTTCATATGGTTTTAGGCGCGTACCTAGTTACACCAAGTTACATACAGCAAAGTGCCAATTGATATTCATATGATGACTAACTTTTATTTCTCATGCTCGCTACATGGATCGGAAAGTACAGTGCAGAGAAAATAATCGTAATATTAAACACTTTATCTAACTAAAATAAATGTTTATATGTTTATTGTTGTTAGCCAGAATTCTGATTTTAATCTGATGAAGCAGATAATTCATCATCAAAATCCAGATCATCTGAATCAGAGTTAGCCTCATCCATTTCGCCTTGTTGTGCTATCGCATCATCGTCGTCGTCATCGTTTATCAGATTCTTTAAAGTCACACTATTACAACCAACTGCTTTGAGATTATGCTTTACAAAAAGGAGTTTTTGAACATTTGTCTGTCATTCATTCATCACAGCTTTTCTATTCTTCCACCGCATTCTCATGAATTATTTTTTATTTTAGAGGTTTTGTGTATCAGTATCACTGATTAAGTATCCTACCGACCTTCCTGCATAGCATATAGTTCTTATTTTAACCCTAACGTAGAGCTCAGGCTCGTATACAGGGGGATTGGGGGAAAGTGCCCCTTTTGATATAAAATGTGAGAATAATCGCGAAAGACTTTTCGCGCTTCGCGTTGAATTTCACAATGATAATTTGTACAACCAAAAGCGTCTTTTTGCTACATGGATCGGAAAGTACAGTCGCTACATGCAGAAAGGGATTTAAGGGAGGGCGGCCGCTCCCCATTGGCCAAAATATTTGGCGAGATAAAGGATGGATATGCAATTCGCAATGATTTTTGGTCGTCAGTGACCATAATTTCTCAAATTTTTCCGGCGCTGCGCACCGGATGATACCTATTAATGACATTTATTTACTTTCTTGGCGACAGGGCCCGGTTTCACCATAAGTTTACGACTCCTAAGAGTCCTACGACTTCCGTTTTACGGGAAATTCGGGTTTCACCATCTTTTTACGAGTTATGAATTATGACTACGAGTTATGAGTAACGAGCAACGAGTTAATAGTTCGTATTACGAGGGTTTCACCAGGATTTCCGTAGGACTCATAAAAACTCATTTTTTACGAGTACTTTTTGGACCTTATTACGAGTACTCGTAATAAAATGTATATCTTTTCTGTTGCGTATGACATTCTTCGTTAGTCATTGTCTCTGTTTTAAACAGCATAATTATGTAATTGATTGCAGATTCTATGCCGCTCGATAGAAAAACATAGAAAAAGTTAAGAAATGTTTGGGATTTAGTCAACAAGAATTAATAAGCTTCTCAGAAAATTTATAACTAAAAATAAAAACGAAAATAATATTAGTAATAATAATAATGACGATAATAACAATAATAAAAATAATAATAATAATAATAATAAAAATATTACTAATACTAATAATAATAATTAGTATTATTATTATTATTATAATACTAATACTAATAATAATAATATTATTATTATTATTATTATTATTATTATTATTATTATTACTATTATAATTTATAAACGAAATCAATTAAATCAGATTCAGAGACGTTACGAAGCTAAAAGTATATCACAGCGTATTATTTCAATTTTCAAATTTAACAAACCATTCTTAGTTGTCATTAATACGTACATAAAATAACCAGTCGGCTCTTTTCCGAAGGAAGTGCGATGAAATTCTAATTTTCAGAAATCTAATCAAAAATGTCTGATTTCCGCAATTCATGCAAAATGTCTTAGTGATTGTAATATTTTTCATAAAAAAGCTGCGAACATTACTAACAAGGGCTAAAGAAATAAAATTTCGAATTACTACTCAAGAATGCAGCTTAAGAATCGAATTTTATGGGATTTCTCTGAAACATTTTTTGAAAAATATATTATTTTTTCAGTGCTAATCTTCTTACCCTTTACATGTGCTGCCAGTATATGTATTATTTAGGTGTGTGCACGAAAGTGAAACAAATTGAGAAAAAACAAATCAGAAAACTATTAAACGCACTAGTCTGCCACTTCATTACGAGTCCTACGGAACTCTTCTTGATCCGTGATAATATTACAAAATTTACGAATCTTTTCACTCGTAACATTCGATCGTAATATCTGGTGAAACCGCCCAGCCGTTATTCATGAAAAAACACTCGTGAAAAGTACTTGTAGAACTCGTAACTCGTAGCCCGTGGCTCGTAAATCTCAGTTTTTGGTGAAATGGAAATTTGTAGCACTCGTAGCCCGTACTCATGAAACCGTCACCCGTAACTCCTAACTCGTAGCTTTGTGGTGAAACCGGGCCCTGGAAGCCCTTTTCTGTTCATGTAGGTTTCAAAACAATTTTAACAGCAGAAACAGCTATTTTTGCATAGTTTTCTTCTATTTTCAATGAAAAAATTTCAATGTTTTGCATCAAATGCTATAAATACAAAAAATCAAGCAGTAAATCATGCTTCTAGACGTCTATCCGCCTTAATTTTGCAAATTTCTCGGCGCTTCGCGCCAGATTTTTGTTAAAGTCTCAGAAATTTAATGATTTTTTTGCACAAAATTGTCGAAAATTCTAAAATTTCAAGAAAAATATGACTTCAAAAGTGATTTTATGTAAAAGTATACAATGTAAAACACCGAAAAATGCTATTTCGCGCGTTGAGGGCAAAATTTTGGTCCTGTTTCTGACTTTTTTGGAAAAGTTTGTATACCGCCCCCTCCCGCTACTGGATAGATCAGAAAGTACAGTAATTCTCGCATTCGTCTGCTACCATAAAACGTTCAAAGACTCTTTTTTGTAAAGCACAATCTCAAAGCAGTTGGTTATAATAGTGTGACTTTAAAGAATCTAATAAAGGCTGACGACGACGATAACGCGATAGCACAACAAGGCGAAATAGATGAGGCTAACTTTGATTTAGATGATCTAGATTTCGATGATGAATTATCTGCTTCATCAGATTGAAATAAAAATTCTGGCCAACACCAATAAACATTTGTTTTAGTTCGATAAAGTGTTAAATATTACGATTATTCTCTAGCTCATGTACATACAAAATATTCTAAGAGTACTATTTATGGGTATAGGTATATAAGCTTGACCCTCGGCATTACCCTCGGCCTCGGCCTCGGCCTCGGCCTCGGCCTCGGCCTCGGCCTCGGCCGAGGCAAGGATTTTAAGTCGCCTCGGCCTCGGCCGAGGCCGAGGGTCCAAAAAGTACCCTCGGTCCGATCACTGATTGTCAATCAGCATACAAAATTTTTGAGCCAAATGTCATGCAGTCATGTTTGCAGAGGTTTTCTGATCATTTTGGTATATTATTCATTTTTATTTAGTTGTCCATCAAAAGTTATGGTTGAATTTATATTGATGTTCCCGTTTGGGAACGTTGGCTCCTAGGAGTGCAAAAATATTTAATTCCTGGAAAGAGAACTAAATCTATGGGGCAGCATATGTAACCTCGGCTATGCTCTTTAGTGACCTCTCATGCATTCTTTCAATTTTCTAGAGCTCCACAAGCATTCTGGTATGACTCCAATGCACATATTCAAAACATTGAATGCAGGTTTATGGGATTCTTTACTTGATTCTGTGTTACAATTACACAACAATATAGCTCTTGATTTCTAGCGGTTTTTAGGCAAAAATTCAAGTGTTTCTGTAAATAATTTTAGGAGCTTTTGCAGAAATTAATGCTCTACCTTACTTTGCTTTATTTTTTTACTATAAATTGCAGAGCCTTGAATCTTTAGAGGCTTAGAGACAAATTTTATTGAATTCATGCACAATATCATGTGTTTTTGATTTGTAGATTTTGCACTGTACTTTATCAAACTTTATATAACTACTGATTGCTAACATTTTTTAATAGCTTAGAAGCATGCTAGCAAGATAACTAAACTTTAAGTGTAAGTTTATTGGACTATCGATAACAACTGCGGATAGGTAAATGTCCGAATGAGTAAACGAATGATATTATGACTAACTTTTATTCACTTTAAAATTTTACTTATTGAAAACTGTATGAAATTGCCAATTTGACTATATTACACCCTGACTTCCTGTTATTTCCCGAATCTTAGTCAATGGCTTCTAATTTTTAGTATACCAACATACGCCAATACAGTGTAAATAGCTCTGAGATCACGGGCATTAGTTCAACAGCGTAGAAATGAGAAAACCAATAAATTTTGAAAAATCCAGAAAAAACGAAAATACGGATAATATCTCAATAATAGTTTTTTACTCATCTTAGCTAGACATTATTTAATGTTATCTAGAAAGCAAGCAAATCTAACAAAAAACAAATAAAAAGTTACGGTGTCTACTGAGAGTTTCTTGGTTTTCTGAGGTTCATGGTTCCCATAAGGTTTCTAATAGGTACTCAAAACCACACCCTTGTAGGCTCTCTATTTGACAATTTGACAGTTTAGATTACTTGTGTTATCAATGTTTGTAGCAGATCGCTTTAATCTTATATATTTTGCAAAACATAAAAGAACATAAAATTTGGCAAAAATGTTCCCCCAGAAGCCAACGTTCCCAAATGGGAACATATGAACAACATGATAGAGAGGAGAGCTTTGCTCTGGTTTTTTGCATACAGTCTTACATTTAACAGATTTGAAACATTTTAAGATTGCATTGCTGTAGCACATCTGCATCATAGAGCGGACTCTAAAAGGTTAAGAAAAAAAGATAGAACATAAGAAATCCAGGACAAATTCGTTATTTTTAAGTAAAATCTGGGCTTCTAAGGTAAGAAAAAACAGAACATGAGAAATCCGGCGCGAAGCGCCGGAAAATTCTGAGTTTAGAAGCTAAAAAGTGTGCTAAAAACGCATTATGGCTGTCCACAATCCGTTTCCACTTCACTTGAAGAAAAAAGCAAAGGGTCCCCCTTTGCTTTTAAAAAATTATTTTTTTATCTCGGAAGGGGGGGGCCCGCCCCCCCCCGCCCCCCACCTGGTTACGCCCCTGCGTGTAACAGAGGGGCTTTGGGGAATTTCCCACCCACCCAGGGTTGGATGAACTCCCAAACACCCTTCCCTCCAACATCAGAAAATTTTAACCCCCCCCTCCCCATTTTTGGCGAAAATTTGCGCTTTGTTGGCTATTTTTGGGTGCTTTTGTGATTTTTGACATAGAATTAGAGTCACTAATCCCCCACCTTCTTAAAATGGCCAGGGACCCCTACCCGAAATTTCTAGCCGTTACATGTATGCCGGGGAGCCCCTCCCGAAAATTTTGAGCCGTTACATGTATGTTTCATAGTGATAGTTTGTCTATTTACTCTTGCTTACATTCAAAAATACTGTATCACTTCGAGAAATTCTAATAGTTAGCTGCACTTTTGCTATAGTAAAAATTAAGTTCAAAAATATTCAAAAGGTTTTCACCAATAATCGTCTGACAGTGACATGAGTCTTGTACCCTGAGAGGGGGTAATAACCCTCCCTCACCCCCTCCCCCTATGGAAATGTGTGTTTCCGATCCATGTAACGAGCATGAGAATTAAAACATAGTCATCACATGAATAATAAATTGGCACTTTGCTGTATGTAACTTGGTGTAACTGGGTACGCGACTAAAACCATAAGAAAAGTCTATAGGTAAAAAATAGGCTGTGTACTGCAGATGCATTCTAAATAGTTAATATTCAACGGATATATTAAACTTATTCAAATTTGATTTCAACCCTCGGCGCCTCGGCACTTTTCAGCTTCGCCCTCGGCGCCGAGGCCGAGGCTCCAAAAAACGCCGAGGCTTGCCGAGGCCGAGGCCGAGGCCTCGGTCCGATCACTGCCCATAGGCATACTTAGGGGGGCATTGGGGGCACATACGGTATTATCCTAGCATGCCTTTACCTTCGGAAAAACGTGTCCTTGAACACTGTTTTTGTGCAAAAGTAATCGTTTATAATCATATTTGGTATGCTGATGACGAATATGATAGTCATCTTTGCCAAAAATGCATACATTTAATTATATATGCAAAGTCATGCACATTGGACTAAATTGCTTACACACTCATCTGAACTGCTGACACATTCATTCTAAACTGCTGACACACAGCTGCTGGCTCAGTTAGTTTTTTGTTGATAACCCCTTCCTGGTCACTGCTTGAGGCTTCAGATTGGTGCCATAGTATGCAATTTTCGCCCATTTATCTCAGGCTTAGCTCATGCGCTGGCACCAATGCGAAAGCAAATAACTAAGTCTAAGCCTAAGCAAATTGTAACAACAGCCCTGGTTGTTCTTAACCATTTCCTTAGCTTAGGCTTACTTATGTGCGTCCACATTGGTGCCAGCGCAAAGGCTAAGCCTTAGTTAAATGGGCGAAAATTGCGGAGCAATTTTTGCTCAAAATTTTAAAATTAAAAACGAAAAAAAATTAAAATAATGCTTACCTTTCTATCATAAATGTTTACTATATTCGTATCAGCTAATCAAATCAGACCACAACTGGCGAGCACAATTTCAAATTTGAATTATATTTGCATAAATTTGCATACAAAATTAAGTGTAAGCATTTTTGTTAACAATGACTATCATATTCGTTATCAGCGTACCAAATATGACTATAATCGATTACTTTTGCACAAAAACAGTGTTTAAGGATACGTTTTTCCGAAGGTGGAGACATGCTAGGATAATACGGGCACATGCCCCCCCGAAATTTTTCGGAAATTTTGTTGATTTTTCTGGAGCAATAATTGTGTCCAAAAAATTGAGTTCAAACAGGCAAAAACGTCAAAATTTTCCGGAGCGCCGAATCATTATTATTTGTTGTTATATATGTACATCCAGTGAGTTTAAAAGCTTGATTCAGCTAGAATAATCCTATAAATTTAGTGATTTGATGTACTATTTGTTCGTTGAATGAAACTGTGCATGCTTGTTGAGCATAATAGTAAAAGTGCGAAAATGATAGCTTTCCAGTTTGTCTATCCTCTGCCTTATTTGTCTTTTTTACAGGAACACATAATTCTATTTTAAATGAAAAGAATGGCCGAATTTTTTTGCGTGTTTGCGCTTTCTGTTTTTCTGTACTACATCTTGTTAAGAAAGAAGGCCACAAATCGGCCTGAAAACGGTAAGAACAAAATTTTCATCGATACATCTTTCTATATCTTATTGGCAGCAACCCGTTGCTGCGCTATATACTTAGCAGAGGTTGAAAAACGCATTTCAGCTGAAAAGTTTTGGGCAATGTATGAGTCCATCAATTTTAAGCGTTTTTTGGCTTTATTCAGAACCGAGATTCGGCAAATTTCGCGAAAATTTTAACATTACACTTTTACATAAATAAGAGTGTTTTTTTACAAAAATTCTCCAGGGTCCTGCCCTAAACCCTGCTGGGGGTGCTTGAGCGCGCCAACCCAGACCCCCAGCCGTAAAGCCTTGCAGACATGCAACGAGATTTTTGAGAGAACCAAAAAGGTAAAAAGGTTAGGAATTTGAGTTTTAAGATTATTAGTGTTCACAGAGCTACAAAATGTCAAGGGCGGTAAAAATTGACTAAGTTTCTTGTTGCTTTGCGCCACTTATGATTTCCGAACTGTGTGTCAATAAAAAGGCCGTGGATTCTATATGAAAACGGTAGAAATTTCAAAATTTTCGGTGCTTCGCGCCGCTTTACACTTTTGTATCTTTGATCGTCAGAATCCAATAAATTAGCTAGGCTGCACTACTAAAGGTAAAAAAACAGTTTTACTATACATAACGTTACTGGCATTCAATGCAAAAGTTGTCTTAAAAAGTTTTTGTGCATGCCCCCCGAACCAAAGTCCTGGCTTCGCCTCTGGCGCTACCTCTCATTTACATTGGCGTTGTTGCACACTGAGAGGGGGAAGGAAAATCACTGGAAACTTGAGTGAAACATATTGAATAATTAGGCACTAGGCATCTAATGATAATAAAAATTGTAACATCTGGCTTACATTTACCTCAGAAATTTGCTATACACTGGTATTCCTATATACTTCCTAAAATACCCGAACCCGACCCCGATCGGGTATTGATTTTGATACTCGAACTCGAATAAACTGAAGAGGACTACCCGAACCCGAACCCGAATAATCTTGGATGAACTACTCGAACCCGAACCCGACCCGAATACACCAAAATTCACTACCCGTTGCATCCCTAATCAATAATAATCTGTTTTATTTTTATCCTTAGGACGGTTTTTTTGTATTCGGCAAAGATTTTTCGCGATGTACAAAGACTTTTGGGGACCGTCTTTGTACATGTACAAAGATTTTTTGGAAGACAAGAACTGCAAAAAAGGTTCGAAATTCGCAAAAATTCTCGGCGCTCCGCGCCGAAATGAGCAATTGTGTGTTCTATATATCTTTATAATTTCAGAAATTGCATTTTGAAAAGAAAAATGCCAAATTTTCTGGCGCTTCGCGCCGTTTTGAGATGATTATTACTGATTTTTGCCCTCAGAAACCTAAAAATTGCTAAAATACGTAACCAAAGGTCGAACATCTGTTTTTGCCACACTAAAATCGCTACTGTACCATATTATAGTACCCAAAAATTTGTGTGTACGAAATGTACAAAGACTTTTAGGGACCATCTTTGTACATGTACAAACGGACCTTGTACAAAAAAAACACTGATCCTTAGGCTTTGGCTTAGTTTAGTAGCATTAGCTATTAATGCATCGTTAGCTGTAGATAGCAGAGGCCATCGCATTAAAAAAATGGAACTATTGCAATTGTTAAGTACTGTTATACCATTATTGATGACGTCATAACCGTTGATATTCTGTAGAAGTACTCGCAAAATTTAGATTAAAGGGCAAAACCTTGAAATGTGTCGGCGCTTCGCGCAAGTTTGTATGCTACATATTCCATTTTAAAGCTCCGGCATAAATTACACAAACAAACCAAAGTATATTAGTGCAACAGTTTACTAAGAACTTTAATGTTCTCATTGTTTGTGGAAACTCTGAACTTACTTGTTTCCATGATAGGTAGTTTTTCATATACATGCACACGGTCAAAAGTTCTGGTAGGGGGTAAACCGAGTTTCCTTGGGGGGAGGATGGTGAGTGATTAATTTGTATGGCTAAATATGGCGCTAAAATGATGAGTTTACGTTTATTTTGTTGCATATTTTTGTCGTTCCTTACCCTCCCCCAATCACAACCACACGTAAGCATGGGTGGCTTTGGGGGTATGCACCCCCAGAAGGCCGAATACCCCCCAAAAAACCAAAATACCCCCCATCATTCAATTTTTGAGAATTTTCGCAATCTTTTTATGCCAATGGATAGTGCTTGACGAGGAACTATGAAAAATTGTGTTTTTCCGTCATACCAGATTTTTAAGATCATTTTTGGACATTTGAAATGCACCCACCAGAATTTTGGTGCTGCCCGCATATGGTCACAACCTGTAGAAATATTTTAATTTGTTGTATTTTACTCGTCTTGAATATTTTCGATTAAGTTTGCATGAAAACAAATGATAATAAGAACGATGGAATGACTTGGACTATCAAATATGGACATAAAAATGGACAAAAGGTGTCTGAATGAATAAATGGACAGAGTAATACTCAAAAAATAATTCAGATTATACTGCTGAGCATCGCTTGGCACTTTTTGAGAATTCCAACATTATTTTTTGGTCCGCAAATGGCCTGAGGGGGTATGCCTTTCTAAAATTTCAAAATTGTGGTTGGGGATACCCCCATTCCCCCCATTGTGCCTGTGTGAGTGTGTAATTTGTTTTCTTAGTGTTTGAGTACAATTTCAAAATAATTTTCTAGATGGTGAGATTGTGGGCATTACATTTTATAGCGCTTCGTACCAACCGTATTCCTAAAACATCACCTACTAAAAGAGCCGCGAATTCGATATAAAAACGCTAAAAACATCAAATTTAATAAATTATTGCATTTTTTATTGTTCGATGCAGTTTTTTTTGTACTAGGCAAAGATTTTTCCCGATGAACAAAGACTTTTTGGGACCGTCTTTGTACATATACAAAGATTTTTGGGAAGACAAAAATTGCAAAAAAGGTCTGAACTTCGTGGAAATTTTCGCGCTTCGCGCCGAAATGGGTAAATGTGTGTTCAATATATCTTTATAATGGCAGAAATTCCATTTCAAAAGAAAAATGTCAAATTTTTCGGCGCTTCGCGCCGTTTCAAAACGATTCTTAGTGATTTCTGCTCTTAGAGACTCAGAAATTATCTAAAATACACTACCAACAGTCGAACAACTCTGCTTCTACCACACTAAAATCGCTACTGTACCATATTATAGTACCCAAAAAATTTGTGTGTACAAAATGTACAAAGATTATTGGAAAGACAAAAACTGTAAAAGGGTGTGAAATTCCAAAAAAAAATTCGGGAGTAATTGTTTGTCCTATATATCTTTAAAATGGCAGAATTTGCATTTAGAATGCAAGAACGTCAAATTTTTCGGCGCTTTGTGCCATTTTGAGACAATTTTTAGTAATTTTCGGCGTCAGAAACCCATAAATTAGCTAGAATCCACTACCACAGATCGAAAACCCTGTTTTACCACACTAAAATCGCTACTGTACTATTATAGTACACAAAAATTTTCGTGTACAAAATGTACAAAGACTTTTGGGGACCATCTTTGTACATGTACAAACGGACCTTGTACAAGAAAAAATACATTGGTTCGATGAGACTTCAGAAATCGCTTTAGGTGAACCAGTGAAAGTATGAAAACGCAGTTTTAGAAGATCAACGTATTACCGATCTTTATATTCATTGTAGTACACTAAGTGGCACCTACTTCTACAGAATAGTAAGTGTTATGAAGTCATCAACAATGGTAATGATAATAATAATTGCAATAGTCCCAGTTTTTATAATGCGATGGCCTCTAATAATTCATAGCAGACAATGCATACATATATAGCTAATGCCAATAAACGAACCCTAAGTCGGCATTCGTGTAGCTGGTTCACATATGTATTAACATAGTCATATTATAAGGGCGTATGTATGCAGTCGATAGCATCTGAGGAAACGAGAGAAAGTTGCTGGCAGTCGGATTCGAAACGTGGACTCCTTGCTCTAGAGTCCAGAACCATAACCAATCGACTAACGCTGGTTAATTTCGATAAAGATTGCAAGGTATTCGTGATGTTTTGCTGGTTTACCAGCTGATTAGGCTTAGGCTTAGTATCATGGACTGACCAAAATATTGGTGCCAGCGTTTAAAATAAGCCTGAGTAATGGGATGCAACGACCGGAGCGAGCGCAGCGAGCGACGCGAATTGCATTTCATTACTTAGGCTTATTTTAAACGCTGGCACCAACATTTTGGTCAGTCACATGAATCTACGGGAAAAATCTGATGACTGCCTTATTTGTTTTCGACTTGACTCAAATCAAACCAGCTTAGGTGGCAGCTTTCACCGGATACTAGTTGCTGTATACGTACCTATAACGTGGCTATCTTAATACATATGTGAACCAGCTATACCAATGCCCCTAAGTCTAAGAACAAAAATAAAGCACATTAATATTGATTATTTTAACAACGCACGTTACTATTCTGTAAAAGTGCCATCATGCTCAGCGTAGTCGGAAACGCCCAAGAAGGCAATTCTTGGTCGGAAAACTTCCCCAGGTTCTGTAACGCCTTTTTCTGCAAATGTGTCGATAATGGGATATTTTTATGCAAACCTTAATTGTTTCGAGGAGTAATCCTTGGTTTTCATCAAAATCTTATCAGTGCTTTGTTTTACGGTTTTCTATCTGAAAAATTTGTTTTTAGGACATATTTCGGCATTTGTGTAGCTGGTTCACATATGTATTAAGATAGCCACGTTATAGGTACGTATACAGCAAGTAGTATCCGGTTAAAGCTGCCACCTAACTGGTCTGATTTGAGTCAAGTCGAAAACAAATAAAGCAGTCATCAGATTTTTCCAGTAGATTCATGTGACTGACCAAAGTTGGTGCCAGCGTTTAAAATAAGCCTAAGTAATGGGATGCTAACTCGCGTCGCTCGCTTCGCTCGCTCCGCTCGTCGCATCCCATTACTCAGGCCTATTTCAAACGCAGGCACCAACATTTTGGTCAGTCCATGATACTAAGCCTAAGCCTAATCAGCTGGTAAACCAGTAAAACATCACGAATACCTTGCAATCTTTATCGAAATAAACCAGCGTTAGTCGATTGGTTATGGTTCTGGACTTTAGAGCAAGGGGTCCACGTTTCGAATCCAACTGCCAGCAACTTTCTCTCGTTTCCTCAGATGCTATCGACCGCACACATACGCCCTTATAATATGACTATGTTAATACATATGTGAACCAGCTACACGAATGCCCATATTTCAGTGATTTTTGACGGTTTTGGTTTGGACCATATTCCTGAAAATACTCCAGTAATTGTGATTTGTGATAGTTCAATTTTTAAAGCGATGGCCGCCATTATTTACCAGACGACAATGCGTAAATCGTTGATGCCACTAAACTAGCCTAAGCCTAGGGTTGAAAATAAAACAGATTATTATTGATTAGAAGTGCCGGAAAATTTTGATAATTTACCTCTCTAAAACGCATTTTTGCATTAAATAAATTATCCGACATCCATGCAGGAGATGAGGATTTTCCCTAAGAAAGTTTAGAACAAGTTGTCGTCAAAGAAGCTACAATCGGCGCGGCGTGGCTCAAAAATCAATAAATATATAAATTTAAATCAATCTGGCGCGAAGCGCCGAAAAATTTTGACGCGTTTTTGCATTACAAAAATTTTTCACAGTGTGAACCAAGCCCAAGGTTTTCGCCGCATCTCGAAATTTCGGTCTACAAAAACCCCTAAATGTGGAAAAAGCAGTGCACCGCCCGCAGGTGATTGCACTCGTGTGTGTGTGTGTAACGGGCGTAGAACTTCGAAGCTTAGTACAGTAGATCTCTTCTTCATATTTACTATGTCGAATACATAGCTTGTATTTTAGAAATTCAGATGATTGTTTCATACTTTTTGCATCAAAATCTTCGGACAGTTTCTGCCGAAGTTTAATCGACAATATTTGTACTTAGCATTCTATGTTACATACTTTCACGTGATTTCTTATTGGTTATATTAAAATAGAAAACAACTCAATTTACACGCAGAAAACTGAGAGAAATTTGTAAAAAGTCAATTTACGCTTCAAATTAGAACTTTTTTGAGATCGCAGAAAGAACCACATACTGTTATAATCAAAACTTATACTTTTTGGATAGCACCTCTTAAAACGCAAGTATTTTGCTAGGTTTCACACTCATACCTTAAAAACTCGTAAATTTATTAACGATTGAAGGCTTAAATTTGCATTTTTAGAGAATACTGTAGAAATCCGATTTTCCAAATATTACTTTTGACTGCTTTAACCAAATCAGTTGGTTTATAGCCAAACAGTTAGATAATTTTGTGTTCTTTCATTTGAGCTATTAATCAGCTTCCATTTCCTCTTGCTTCAGGCTGCGATCTTATAACAAAATTCAGGAAATTTTTAACTTGCGAATGAGAAATTAATCTCCATTGTACAGTGAAAACGACGTGATGATGTGTTAAACATTTTTAAGCTGAGGTTGTCAGAGAACTGAAGATCTTTTTCATTACTGCGACACCCTCGACGATTGACTTATGCATATCTTTCTTTGTATAATCCAATCCACGAAACCTTTTTATTGGGGATAATTTTTAAATCGATGTTAATCGACTACAAAAATAATTTAAACTGATGCGATGGATATGATTTCGCATATTACCACTACTATGGTCAAATACTGACATGAAATTTTGAATTATGCAAGAATCGTTTTTCTATAGCATAACTTTTATGCACCAGTTTAAAATAGGCTGCATTTTCATATTTTTTAATTGGTATTTATTTTTTAAATCCATTTTAATTTTCGTTTTTTTATCTAATTTACACACTTTTGACAATATTACGCAACTTATTATGTACACACAGCGGGCTTCTCGGACTCTGATTTCAGCGATAGCGCCGACATTTACTTCTGAAGCGTATAGGAATTCGACAGCAGACCAGTATTACCTCCCCGACCTCGAGGTTTTTTCCCAAAATTCGTTGGTTTTTTAACTTGAGTTTTTTGCTCATATCACTGTTTTCTTTTTTGTATAAAAAACTTCGATTTTTTATATAATCGAAAATTGGTCAAAAACTGTCTATACTTTGTGTACAAACATATACAAAGATCGCTCCGAAAATTATTGTACGAGCCTCAAAATCTTTGTCGCGTACAAAAATAAAAAAAGTGGCTCCTATGCTTAATTGTACAAATGGGATTTTTGAAAAGCCTGTGGAGTTTTCTTCGACGAGTTACCTAAACTGAGTACAAAGTTTAATGTTTTTCGTGAGGAATTTTAGTGGTTTTTTTTATTTTGAGTCGGCAAAACTGTAGCAGACATGCACGTTGGGGAGGGGATTTGGAGGTCAGAATGGAAAAATGGGAAATTTTCTTAGGGAAATGAGGCAGAATAAAGATTAAAATGGATGAAAATTGAAAATTTACTTTAAAAGTGCTTAAAATTGACCAGAAACTTCGGAAATACGGACATATCTTAACGCTATTGTAGCACATAAATCAATTTTAAGGCCTTTTTGGCCAAAAAATTAACTTTTGATCCCTGCCTCCGATCGGCTGATCCCCCTAAAATAGGCTCAACCCCCAGATCGGTCAAGCTGAGCATCTATTTTCGGGAGTCGCTTCAGAAAGAGTTCAGGAATGGTACAGCAACGAACACTTTTATAATGACCATCTCTATTTTAAATGGCCTTATAATTTTCTGCATTTTAAATTTGTACTAGCAAATGGGGCGCTTCGCTGCCCCATCTGCTAGAGTGTTTGTAAACAAATAATATCTTAACCAGTAATTAGTATAAAAAATTGAACGACTCTGCAATGGATCGGCGAGCGGTTTTTATATTTTTGTCTGTGACACGAAGCCTCATATATTCTGTTTCATATTATTTTATGCGTACATAGATTTTAAGATTTTTCAAGGTCAAAAATTTTGACTTGGTGCAAGCTCTTTTTCAGTGATTAATCATGTTCATAAATACCCGTACGTGATTTCCTTTCAGCCCGTCTCTTACATGTTTTATGATGCCAGATCGTATATTTAAAGTAGCGAATATGGAATCAGCGGTCCCAGAAAACCCAGGGGCCTAAATTTTGGAAGCAACAGTCAATCTGTGCTTCTGCAAAAAGACAAGAACCTAAATTTTACGCTATGCATAGGGTACCTTTGGGCTCCCGTATCTCAGAAACCAATCCGTGAATTTCCTTCATAATTGGTGAAAACTTTAAAAAAATTTATCCCCTGCGATTTGAGATATTTGATAAAATACACTTATAAATCACGTTTTTCTTACGGCATCACATCAGTTTACACTGTAGTGTAAAGTGTTTCACACCAGTCGATAGCGCATAAAAAGTTGATCTAGGGTGGCTTTAAAATTTTATCCTGCGGCAATTGCATAAGCGGCTAGAGCTACCAAAACCTTTTACATAAATCCGTAGTTTCCGGGTTTCAGGAGTCCGATCGAGCCATTTTAATCAAAAAATTGTAATTAGCGCCCGAGAATACCCATTGAGTGAAAATATAAGTATCACAAAATCATCCAGTAAAATACTTTTTTGCCTCCTCACACACACACACACACACACACACACACACACACACACACACACTCACACACACTCACTCACACACACACACACACACTTACACACAACTCGAAATTAATATTATTTTTACTAATTCACTTATTTGATCAATATTTGTGTATTTTGTTGTCGATTATTCGATAAAAGGATCAAAAGCTAAAAAGATTCGTAATAAAAATATGATGCATTACTATGCAATGACATTTGCAATGACAAAATACGCGAAAATGTCTGAAGAATTAGTTGTACTGTAAGCTTATAATTATCTTAACGAGTAATTCTTAAACTTTTCGTACCCGCCATAACATTCATATAGATTAAATAATGTAGGTATCTTTGGGAAGCCTTTGAATAGAAACCACAAACTGTCTAGAACAAACCTATCGATCTAGAAGATCTATGTAAATAATTGAAGTGTAAATTGTCACATTAATTTTAATATTCTTATTGATTGATTATTGATTTAAAGGTATTAAGTAAAGTTAATATTTTATGTATTATTCTTGAACAGCTGTCTTCTTTGCATCTAGGTATTTAGATGGCTAAATTCACATTTATTGCTCGACTGAATAAAAATTACAGTACATATAGTTTATGGTCATTTGCGAATTGTACATAGAAGGATCAAGATTTATAGTACCTACCTACATATATAATTCAATTATTATTTTATGTGCATTTTGTGAGTGCTTTCCATTAAGCAACGACTCATTCCATTTTGCTCTGTCTTCTTTTGCCTCGTTCTTCCGTTTATGAGGCAACTCAACGGCAAAATTATGTACAATGTTCAACTTTGCCCTCATTGTAAACAAATGCAAAAAGTTGCATATTAAATTAGCCGCTAGAAGCAAAAAACATTTGGATTTGTATTTTCGAAAGCCGCATGTTTGCTGCTTTCGATTGCTTCGCATTAAATTTCACGCGCGCTGGTTTACAAGGTCAAAAATTTTGACTTGGTGCAAGCTCTTTTTCAGTTATTAATCATGTTTATAAGTACCCGTACGTGATTTCCTTTCAGCCCGTCTCATACATGTTTTATGATGCCAGATCGTATATTTAAAGTAGCGAATATGGAATCAGCGGTCTCAGAAACCCCAGGGGCCTAATTTTGGAAGCAATAGTCAATCTGTGCTTCTGCAAAAAGACAAAAACCTAAATTTTACGCTATGCATAGGGTACCTTTGGGCTCCCGTATCTCAGAAACCAATCCGTGAATTTCCTTCAAATTCTACAGTAAAGTCAGTCATAAGATATCCAATAATTGGTGAAAACTTTCAAAAAATTTATCCGCTGCGATCTGAGATATTTGATAAAATACACTTGTAAATTTTGTTTTTCTTACGGCATCACATCAGTATACACTGTAGTGTAAAGTGGTTCACACCAGTCGATAGTGCATAAAAGTTGATCTAGGGTGGCTTTAAAATTTTACCCTGCGGCAATTGCATAAGCGGCTAGAGCTACCAAAACCTTTTACATAAATCCGTAGTTTCCGGGTTTCAGGAGTCCGATCGAGCCTTTTTAATCAAAAAATTGTAATTAGCGCCCGACAATACCCATTGAGTGAAAATATAAGTATCACAAAATTATCCAGTAAAAACTTTTTTGCCTCACACACACACACACTCACACACACACACACACACACACACACACACACACACACACACACACACACACACTTACGCACAACTCGAAATTAATATTATTTTTACTAATTCACTTATTTGATCAATATTTGTGTATTTTGTTGTCGATTATTCGATAAAAGGATCAAAAGCTAAAAAGATTCGTAATAAAAATATGATGCGTTACTATGCAATGACATTTGCAGTGACAAAATACGCGAAAATGTCTGAAGAATGAGTTGTACTGTAAGCTTTTAATTATCTTAACGAGTAATTCTTAAACTTTTCGTACCCGCCATAACATTCATATAAATTAAATAATGTAGGTATCTTTGGGAAGCCTTTGAATAGAAACCACAAACTGTCTAGAACAAACCTATCGATCTTGAAGATCTATGTAAATAATTGAAGTGTAAATTGTCACATTAATTTTAATATTCTTATTGATTGATTATTGATTTAAAGGTATTAAGTAAAGTTAATATTTTATGTATTATTCTTGAACAGCTGTCTTCTTTGCATCTAGGTATTTAGATGGCTAAATTCACATTTATTGCTCGACTGAATAAAAATTACAGTACATATTGTTTATGGTCATTTGCGAATTGTACATAGAAGGATCAAGATTTATAGTACCTACCTACATATATAATTCAATTATTATTTTATGTGCATTTTGTGAGTGCTTTCCATTAAGCAACGACTCAGTCCATTTTGCTCTGTCTTCTTTTGCCTCGTTCTTCCGTTTATGAGGCAACTCAACGGCAAAACTCTGTACAATGTTCAACTTTGCCCTCATTGTAAACAAATGCAAAAAGTTGCATATTAAATTAGCCGCTAGAAGCAAAAAACATTTGGATTTGTATTTTCGAAAGCCGCATGTTTGCTGCTTTCGATTGCTTCGCATTAAATTTCACGCGCGCTGGTTTACAAGGTCAAAAATTTTGACTTGGTGCAAGCTCTTTTTCAGTTATTAATCATGTTTATAAGTACCCGTACGTGATTTCCTTTCAGCCCGTCTCATACATGTTTTATGATGCCAGATCGTATATTTAAAGTAGCGAATATGGAATCAGCGGTCTCAGAAACCCCAGGGGCCAAATTTTGGAAGCAATAGTCAATCTGTGCTTCTGCAAAAAGACAAAAACCTAAATTTTACGCTATGCATAGGGTACCTTTGGGCTCCCGTACCTCAGAAACTAATCCGTGAATTTTCTTCAAATTCTACAATAAGGTCAGTCATAAGATATCCAATAATTGGTGAAAACTTTAAGAAAATTTATCCGCTGCGATTTGAGATATTTGATAAAATACACTTGTAAATCACGTTTTTCTTACGGCATCACATCAGTTTACACTGTAGTGTAAAGTGGTTTACACCAGTCGATAGCGCATAAAAAGTTGATTCTAGGGTGGCTTTAAAATTTTACCCTGCGGCAATTGCATAAGCGGCTAGAGCTACCAAAACCTTTTACATAAATCCGTAGTTTCCGGGTTTCAGGAGTCCGATCGAGCCATTTTAATCAAAAAATCGTAATTAGCGCCCGAGAATACCCATTGAGTGAAAAAATAAGTATCATAAAATTATCCAGTAAAAACTTTTTTGCCTCACAGACACACACACACTTACACACAACTCGAAATTAATATTATAGATGCCTTTGAAAATCTCCAACTTATTGCATCTTCTGTACACAAAAGTGGTCGTTCACGGATAAACTAAGAAACTTCTATCATTGGTAGGGCGATAGCGCTACCTATATTTGACCACCCTTTTTTCTTATATGTTTAACACAGCGAGTGCGAATTACGTGTCCCCCTCACAGCAACAACGTCACATACCTGGGAAGTGCGGTTTTTATCGATAGATAATTTGAAAAATCGATGTTGATTTTTTTATTTGTTTACTTTCAATACTGAGTTAACAATGAGTGTGTAAAGTGTAAACCTAAAAACCAAATAATTTGCGGAGAGCAAATTTTTTAAATGTTGTCCCTGAGTCGTAGATTACGAATCTGACCTTGAAATTTCTTTAGACTCAATAGTTGTTGTATAAACGTGTAAAGTATACGCGTTTTTACTCTTTGCGTGTCTTCGAGCTTACCTAACTCAGTTTTGCATTCTGTTCAGTCTAGTTGGTTTTAAAATGTAGACAATTAAAAAATCTAGAGAAAAATAATTTTGCTTTTTAAAATGATAATTGTAAACTAATAAGCCGCTTAGTTTAAACAGTCTATGGCGGTAAAAAAGATTTTCTTTTGCCAGCTTCTCCGTTTAGTAAGCAGAAAGTTATTATTATTCTGATAATGTGCCTTCTCTTTAGCGTTACAGAACTCACTTTATTTTGTTTCTTTACGCTCAATATTGCGTTGTTGGTGGAGATGTAAAGTTTACACTCAAAATCTCTTATCCGTCCGGTGCACTTAAGATGGTGTATTTGTTTAGAAATGTTCTCTGTAACGTCAGAATAACGAATCGTACCTTTAAATTCTTCTACATATGATGGCTGTAGAACTGTGAAGATGTGAAATATCAATTATGTAAATATTTTCTAATGCCAATATACAACTCCGTATTGCATATTGTTTAATCAGCTTTTTATTTCAAAGGCTGACTTATCTTTAATAAATTATTTTTATTTGCAAGCGTGTACTATTTTTAAAGTTAATTGGAATGAGAAACATTTTTCTAAATTGTATAAGCAAGCTAGAATTGTCGTTGCGAGACCCAGATAATGTGACAGGTACCTAATCATATACTAGGGTTGTGCCGGGTCCACTTTTTTCGAAAATTCGGGTCCGGGTCCGGGTCCAACATTTTAGGAAAGTCGGGTACGGGTCCAGGTCCGGGTCCAAAATTTTTATCAACCTCGGGTCCGGGTCCGGGTCCAAAAAGTTGGACCCGGCGGGTCCGGGTCCAGGTCCGTTAACATAACATTGTGTTGTACATACCAAACCACCATATCCTATGTATCAATTTTTCCCACATGTCCATATGATTGCACATTTATTTGTTAGTTTCTTTGTTCCAGGATAGGTTCAGTTCAGGAATGGTGCAACAAAGGAATAAGCAAACAAACAGCAGTGCACTAAGTGGCGACTGTGTGTCTGATGCCTGTTGGTGTGTGCAGCACGACCCCAAAAGAACGTCTCCATAAACGCTTGTAATATGCTAACGCGCAGTGGCGGATCTAGGATTTTCCTAAGGGAGGGCGGTATCCCAACCAGGCATGTATCTCTGGGGGAATGAGGGGCCGGACCCCCTCAAAATTCAGAAAAATCGGAAAAATAGGACTTTTTAAACATTATTCTGTGCTATTTTTGGCCCTTTTGGGCTTAGTCCCCCCAAAATTGGTGTTGGCCCCCAAAATAGGACGGCCAGCTACGTGCCTGATTCCAACTTTTCCAAGAATAGTCAAAGATAGGTCCAAAAATTTGCTCTTAATGCGTGAAATAGCGTTTTTTTCGGAATTTTACATCGTATACTTTTACATAAAATCACTTTTGGCGCAATATTTTTTCTGAAAATTCTTGAAATTTTCGACAATTTTGTGCGAAAAAATAATTAAATTTCTTAGACTTTAACAAAAATCTGGCGCGAAGCGCCGGAAAATTTGTGAAATTAAGGTGGATAGACGTCTAGAAGCATGATTTACTGCTTGATTTCCTGTATTTATAGCATTTGATGCGAAACATCGAAATTTTTAATTGAAATTAGAAGAAAACTATGCAAAAATAGCTGTTTATGCAGTTAAAATTGATTTGAAACCTACATGAACAGAAAATGACGTCCAGGCAGTGTTTTTTGTACAAGGTCCGTTTGTACATGTACAAAGATGGTCCCTAAAAGTCTTTGTACATTTTGTACACACAAATTTTTGGGTGCTATGATAAAGTACGGTTGCGGCTTTAGTGTGGTAGAGTTGTTCGACCTTTAGTAGCGTATTATAGCTAATTCCAGGGTTAACGAGGGCGAAAATCATTAAGAATCGTCTTAAAATGGCGCGAAGCGCCGAAAAATTTGACATTTTTCCTTTCGAAATGCGATTTCTGCTATTATAAAGATATATAGGACACACAATTACTCATTTCGGCGCGAAGCGCCGAAAATTTCTGCGAAGTTTAGACCTTTTTTGCGGGTTTTGACCTCCCAAAAATCTTTGTACATGTACAAAGACGGTCCCGAAAAGTCTTTGTACATCGGGAAAAATTTTTGCCGAATACAAAAAAACCGTGCTTCCAGATCGCCAAGAAAGTAAATAAATGTCATTAATAGGTATCATCCGGCGCGTAGCGTCGGATAAATTTGAGAAATTATGGTCACTGACGGCCAAAAATCATTGCAAATTGCATATCCATTCTTTATCTCGCCAAGTATTTTTGGCCAATTGGGGGCGGTCGCCCCCCCGCCCCTGCTAACGCGTATTGTTACTAAAAGTGCATCTATAAATAACTTAAACCATGCTTTATATTGCTATTGTGTCACGCCCAAGAGACATGGCTTCAGCTTTAATATAGCGCCAATATTTGTCACATTATTACTATTTGTCACCTTAAATTTTAATGTTTGATGAGGCCATCAGTTTGTTGCTGAGTTGATTAAAATGTTGAAAATGATCCATTTGCCTGTTTTTAAGCCTACGTCATTTTTCGTTGTTTTTCAATATTTCTGCAATGCAATATGCGTGCATTATATATTTGGACCCGGACCCGGCACCATATTGAAGGCGGGTCCGGGTCCGGTCCAAGTTTATGGATACAGCCGGGTCCGGGTACGGGTCCGGGTCCAGAAATTTAGGATTGTCGGGTCCGGGTCCGGGTCCAAAATTTTAGCCGGGTACCCGGCTATTCGGGTCCGGGTCCGGGTACCCGGCACAACCCTATCATATACATATCTGTATATGTCGCTAAGTTAGCAGCTTGCAGCGTAATAAGTATAGCATGTTGTATGGTAGCGAAGAAAATCATTTCAGATGTTTATCTTTTATTCCCAATATAATTCTTCTGAATCCGGCTCTTTTTCAGTTTTTTCATTGGCAAAACAATGAAACTTTTAGCGACTTATGGGTCTATTCAGGTTGAGCAATCTGCTGGCTGCTTCATTTGATCATTTCGAATATTTTGTATGTACCTATATTTTGTGTGTATATCATAAAAACCTTTTTTAAAATCTCATTCGTGTAATCATTACAATACTTGACTACATACAAATTACTTCATAATAATTATAATTCTCATGCGCCGTCCTTATCCAACCGATTCCAATATTTTTTCCATGTTCAAATCCATGCAAGTGTTGTCGCTCCATTTTTGGAATGTATGCAGTTCATAATTATCTTGAATTGCCCGCACTCTCTGGCACATCGGTTGGATTGTTTGTTTTTGGCCGGATTTGTTCGTGTTACCTTGTTCAACAACTTCTCGTGCGTTGGTCAGTTGCATGCGATATTTGGCGGCCGATATATCATTGCGTTGGTTTTACACTGATGCGTTTGATGCCATGCCTGTCTTTCGTTTGCTCTTTCTGTCGTGCACGATTTCACTTTTGTTAGGTTAGTAATGTCTTCTATTGCCGTAGATTTTAATTTAATAAATTTTCTGTCTACCTTTCTTATCTTTCTTTCGATGTCAACATTTCCAATTGAAGCTATAAACTGTTGGAAAAAACTAAATACTTGCAATAAATCTTTGCTTAAGCAAGTTCTAGATTTATTTTCTTCAAGCATTTCTGGTTTGAATTACGTCGAGATAATATTTACACTAATTATTAAATCGATTCAACGGGCACTTTAACATAGATTTTGTCACCTTTTTGAATGGGTTAGACTGTCTTTTTCCCAATGAGGACGCAATATTTAAGAACGAAATCATGTTAATAAAAAGTATAATACTACCAAGAAAAAATGCTCCGATGGATCAAAAAAAGGTGAATATACTTAAATTTCTTCATTGTTAAGGATGTGAAAGGAGGGGATTATGGAAAATTTCCCTATATGCGCAGAAGCCATAGGAATGTGCTTGACAGTCAGACTTCCTCTAACAACCCAAAAATCAAAGTATATTCTGCGGCCTATGCGCGTTTCTGCGGATTTTCTGTAGTAATTTCGATTACGATGACGAGTATTTTGATTACTTTATTTCAGAAAATTTAAAGAAAAGTTTTGTGGTTTTTCATGGAAACTATTGAGTTGGCCATGGAGGTGTAAAGTTAACACTATTATCTTTTACGCCACAGCATTGTGGAAGGTCAAAATTTCATGAAATAAATGATATATTGATTACTTAGTAGTCATGAAAGTGTCTTCAATGTTCTTTTGCTGAACAGTTAAAAACGTTTTGTGACTACAAGCTGATTTTTCACAGGCCGCAGAATATACTTCGATTTTGGCGTTGTTTAGAGAAAATATAACTGTTTAGGACATTCTTATGGCTTCTGCGCATACAAGGGAAATTTTTCCTAGTCCCTTCCTTTTACATCCTTAACAATGAAGAAATTCAAGTATATTTACCTTTTTTGCTCCATCGGAGCATTTTTTCTTGCTTAAAATAGTATTTGTTGTCCCAATCGATTTATGATCCGTTTCGCGGCTTAGTCTGAACGTTTAATTAAAATCATCTAAATCATTTCATTAGGTTAAAAATCCATTTTTTGATCAATATTTTTATCACTGCCAGCTGAAACCTATTAAAAATAGACCGAAATTATAGAAAAAAATAAATGAATGCTAGTGCAAACGCTGCCTTCGACTCCTAGAATACAAGAATCTCTTCTGCTGAAGTCCTTGACTTTCATGGTTCAAGCAACTCTGTTCAATAGTGTAATAAAAACTGCATTTTCGGCGTTTTTAAATATGTTCTATTTATTAAAATCATAAATTTCATTCAAAACAAAATTATTTTAGAGTAAAAGTTCTAAATATTCCTTATTTCGTGCAAAGCACCGAAATTTCGGAGATTTTTTTACTGGTAGATGCAATTTTTTGTCTTTCCGTACATACCTTTCAAAAACAATTTTTTCGGCTGAAGTGAGCGACCGTCCGTCTCCTAAATCCGGCCCTGATCTGCTGCTATTGTATACCTGCATTAGGTCCGATGCTTTAAGACTAGAATTGGGGCTTCGGTTACCCCTGATGTAATGATCGTGCTGAACTTTCTTAGTTTTCCAGGCAACGCCGTAAAAGGGTATCTATTTTTTATAGATTTTGCAAGTTCTTTGAAATACCATGTCACACAAAGTAAACCTTCCAACTTAGAAATAAATTACGTATAGCTCGTATAAAAAATAAATAAACTTTTCTCGCATTGCAAACCTAATTTATTTTGCATCATGCTAACTGGAATGGATTTAAAATTCGAAACAAACTTTTGTCGTGTCTTCGATAAATATTAATGAGAGCTTGGAATCTTCAAGTCGGTTTTTATTCAGAAAACAATGTGCTATCATATCTAAAGCACTGAGACTTTGTATATTTTCATTCAATTTACGTTTTGAAGCATTCATTAGATGTTTGGTCTTCTTTTACAGAATAAATATCATTGTACGGTATGCACATATATTAACGTTGCATATTTGAATGCATGGAACATTATATGTAAATACCTGTTCGCTTTTCGCGAAATTATTTTTAAAACTTCCGGAAATGTATTTACTGGCAGGCAGAGATAGTCTTTTAAAAAGACCGACATACGAAATCTTTTGTTGAACTCGAAATCAGACATGCACGTGCGGGGAGGGGGCTGCGGGATGCAGACCCCCTAACAGAATGTAAAAATGGGAAATTTTCTAGGGAATTCTAGTGTTGTGAAAGATATCTATATCTTTATCATTTTAGCAAGATAAAGATAAAGATAAAGATATCTTTGTCTTTATCTTGACGATTTTTAATTTTATCTTTATCTTTATCTTTATCTTTTGGAAAAATCACAGGCTATCTTTATCTTTATCTTTATCTTTTTGATAGGAATTTATCTTGCAAAAAAGATAAAGTATGTGCATAAGTTAGCATGTAATCTACAATGCATGCGGCCCAAACTAATGCCTGTATATTGACCTAAATAAGCGGGAGCGATACCGATCTAAGCGGGAGTACAACTACTAGCACCCAAGTTAAGATAAGTCTAAGCCCAGAAAACAGAGAAGTTTGAAAAAAATCAATAACTGTTGCAACTGTACTTTGTACAGGCGCACAGAGCAGGGTTTTGATGCTTGTGAAAAGAAAGGAGTGACTTGCTGTCTGCCAGTTGTAGTAGTATGTGGGTCAGTCATATATCACGGGTAAACCCCCAAACCTACATTTATGTGTGCTTAATGCCTATCACCTCTTTGACCTTAGGTGTGTTAAAGTTAGGGCATTCAGTTGGCTGCTTTGCTTTACATCACCAGCTCTCGTTTATTGCACTTCACAAACATAATTTTCCTGGGTCCAGGCGACCAAATTTACACGTTATCTTTATCTTTATCTTTTCAGTTCCTTTATCTTGTAAATTATCTTTACCTTTATCTTTCTTAATTTTTTATCTTTATCTTTATCGTTATCTTCTGGATTTTAAAATTTCAACTTTATCGTTATCTTTTATCTTGCGAAAAATTCTTATCTTTTACAACACTAGAATTGACCAGAAGCTGTGTAATTTTAACGTAGTTTTAACGCAATTTTAATAGTTATACCAGTTTTTGAGGTCATTTTGGTCATGCAGTGCACCTATGGTCCAAATCACTTGACTGATAGAAGCTTCACTAAAAACCTTAGGTATTTAAAGGGAGGTATAATAAGATATGAATTTTAATCATAATGAATCTATTCGATGGTTGAGTCTACTTACTAATACAATTTTGTTTTATGAAGAATTTCGCTCCATTTTCGTCATGTTTTTAAAAAAATTTCAGATTGTAGTGTACCTAATATTTCATCTGGTGAACGTCGGCGCTTCACGAATTTGATAGGGCCAATAGCTGAAAACTGCCAAATATAATGATTACCGCTTGACAATAGGGTAATAAAAAAACTCGTATACTTGTACAATTAGCTCTTTTATGCTTAGATTGCGTGTTTTAGCTTCTGCCGAAATACATGTAAAGTAGTACGTCGAAACCTCAACGGACCAAAAGATGGCTAAGTCGGAAAATAAACTCCTAACGAGCTCACTCAGTACATTAATTCAATTTTCTTTCCCAGAGATTCGCATGAATTATCAAGCGGATGGATATTCTACTTCTTCGGATAACTTCGTGTTTTATTCATGTGCTTGCAGACTATAGCCTAATTATCCGTAGTTTGTATTTTTTGGTCAAACAACTTCTCACTTAAGGAATGATGTTCGGCGACAGAGGCGTAGTTGTGCTTACTTTCCTGATTTACTTCATGGACAATGTACTTTTGTCTATAGTAGGTAAGTTCAATGCTTATTCTTTATTTTGATTTTTTCCGATTAAATTTAATAAATTTTAACTGAAATTTTTGATGAATTTTACATTTCGATAATATTAAGTTTATCTTCTTTATGAATAAATCAGACAGTATTGTTAAATCAATGAATTAGCGTCAAACGACACTTTTTAGCATAATTCAAATTTTCTCGAATAATGTAATGACAGCTGATATCATTTATAGTTATACTGCTTTAATTAGTACCTATACGTATGTAAATAAGTACTAGCAAAGAAAAATGCTCCGATGGAACAAAAAAGATGAATATACTTGGAATTGTGGATTATTAAGGATGTAAAAGGATGGGACTAGGAAAAATCTACCTAAAGTCGCAAAATCTGCTAAAAATCACACTTTCTCTAAGCAACGCAAAAAATCGAAGTATATTCTGCAGCCTCTAAAAAGTGTCTTTTTTAAATAATGTTCAAAGTTTCAGATAAGAGTGTATAAACGAAATCTGTAATGTTTATTTTTTAAATTAATGGCAAGTAGCAACGCTGACTAGCTTCGTATCCTGATCGATAGAAAATTAAGTGGTATTGTATTTAAAGTTGTTTTATTTTGTTCTGAGCATTAAAGCAAGCAAAGCAGCGGCCGATTGATTAGTGCACACAATCCTTAAGGGCATGCTAGTGTACCTACATCTAGTCTGTTTCAAGTCAACTTAAGTGTTTCCTACTGTTTTAAACCATTCATTCAATTGGCTTAGAAAGACAGTTAGTTTACTCAACATCATTTCCCATAGCTACTGCGTAGCTAATGTGCTGCTTTTTCAATCATTTTATGGTTAAATATTTATTTTAATCTGTTGGCCGCAGAATATACTTCGATTTTTTGCGTTGCTTAGAGAAAGTGTGATTTTTAGCAGATTTTGCGACTTTAGGTAGATTTTTCCTAGTCCCATCCTTTTACATCCTTAATAATCCACAATTCCAAGTATATTCATCTTTTTTGTTCCATCGGAGCATTTTTCTTTGCTAGTACCCCGCTTTTGATTAGTATGATTTGAGTACATCAGTCAGTAAACACATACAGTAACATGCCATTATAATGACAGCAGTACGAGAACACGGAAAGCAATACTGTTCTTAACATCAGCATTATCCTTCTCAAACAAGACAACCTTACATTATTTTAACAGATCAAAGTTTTTCAGCATTAACTTTACGCAAATTTCAAGTGTAAGGAACACTAACGCTCAGATTTGGAAGTAAAATAAATTTGTAGTATAAACTACATTTTAACAACAAATGATTAGTGCAAATTTAACACAACTACTAGGTGTAGAGAAAACTAATAGTCAGATTCTCAATTCTGATTTTACGTAGAACATTTTGAAAAAAATTAAGCTTCCGCAAGGCTCTAGAACAAGAGTTGAGTTAATAGGCAGTGTAAACTTTACACAACCACAGAGTTTAAAGAAAATTTCAGTCGGATTCGTTATTCTGATATTACGATCAACATTTATGAAAAAATTAAGTCTCCACAATGGCCCAAGGACAAATAAATATCAGATGTGTTAACGTAGACTCAAGCAACGTTCACTTCGCTTACTTAACCCGAATTTCAAGCTTATGCGCTCACACGGGGGTTCTCGCCCTTTTTAGGAGGTCGATCACCAGCCGGCGATTCGGGGGTAAGCGGCCCGGCCTATTCAAGGTAGCCCGTCCCTCTACGCACGCACCTAGTGAAACTTACTTACTTAACCCCTTTGAGATTAAGTACCTAATTAAAGTAAGTTCCCCGGAAACCTAATTGAGGGCTCAAAAAGATTATTATTTAACTTGTTTTGGACCGAATTCCGGTGCTTGAAAATATTAAGGGTTCCTAAGTATAGTGTAGCACAAGGACAGAATTCAACAGCACGGAAATTCAACCGAGCCCAGCATCGTTAATTAAATAATTAATTTTTACAATATTTTTTGGACAGAAAAATTATGAAGCAATTAAAAAGCGACAGCATGGAGGATACATGCTGCTGACCGTCGTGTTACGCTAATCGGGTAAAATCAAACAATTGGCACAAAGCCCTGCCAAAGGCATACAACAACTGATGCCAATTGGCACAAACACGAATGATAAAAAACAAAGCGTACGGCGAAAAGAAGCGTGCACACTACGCAGGAAAACTAACAGACGAGTTCTGCAGCCAAGCAGATAAAAAGGCATGTACGGAGTCTGCTCACGTACGGCGACGAAAGGAAAAAAGATACGCTCAGCGCGGAAGCTGGCGGAGAGGCTCTCAGGCTCAAAAACTAATTGTAAAATGTAAAATCTTAAAGTGCCGTCAAAACTGCGCTCGCACGCAGTTTTAACTGATGCGGAAAAAGAGGCGTAACAACACGAACCAAGAGATGAAAAGGATCTATGAATACGACAATAGGCCTATGGGCAAAAGCTTACGGTAAAGGCAGTGGCGGATCTAGGATTTTCCTAAGGGGGGCGGTACCCCTAAGGGGGGGCGGAACCCTGACTTGGGCGGAAAAATTAGCCGTTTTAACCCGAAAATCACTAAAAATCGCTTAAAAATGCTTAATTTTGCGCACTTTTTTGGGCCAATGGGGGAGGCGGCCGCCCCCCCCCACTAAATCCGCCCCTGGGTAAAGGTATGTACAAACGAGACAGGCACAAATATGAGACACACACATATGATCTTCTAACATACGTAAGATATGATAACACACATACCAATTCGTACTCAAGTCGCATTAAGCCCGAGTACCCATTTTCCTATCCCGGATTTTGATTGAAAATATGTGTGGGAATGGAATGAAAAATATGATAATTTTTAGGGAAGGTGGTCCCGGGCGACTCACTTAAGCGTTGCGCTTAACGGTCGTGTACGTGCGTATGGAAATTGAGCACAAGAATGTACATCATGGGGCAATCAATCGGTTTTTTTCATCTGTTTCAAAAAAAACCCAAACCGATTTTTTTCCCAAAAAATTTTTTCAGTGTAAAGTTTACAAACATAAGTTTGGCACATACAAACGTACTACAATCAAAGGGCTACAAACTGGCCCAAACCGAATTTATTTACACTCCACTTTCTCTGTTCAGAAGTCGGGAGAGGTCGAATAGGATAAAAATAAAGTACTTTTTAAGGGGTGGCGAACAAAAATATGGACAAACACGTATTTTTCACTGTCCACCACATTGTAAACTTTAAAAATCTGAACCGAACGCCCCATTGAGTGTAAATAAATTCGGTTTGGGCCAGTTTGTAGCCCTTTGATTGTAGTACGTTTGTATGTGCCAAACTTATGTTCCGCGAAATATTTGATATGATTTACCAATTAAATACGAAAAAACTTGTTTTTTTCGCCTATTTTACACCTCAGATTTCGAACTTTACACCCCCATAAACAACTCAATATTACGTTTTTTTGAACGCGGTTTGCTTCGACGTGTAGCCCTTAAAAGTTACTTTATATTTATCTATTTAAATTATCTTAACTCATAACCGAAAAAGTTGGCAGAGAAATCTTGGACAAAATCTGTTTTTTACTCATCCACTAGAAAGTAAAGTTTAAACCCCTGGTACTGTGTATTAATTGTAGAAAAGTTTGAAGGTCAGATTCGTTATTCTGACCTCACAGAGAACATTTTAAAAAAATTATCATCCACGACGCTCTGGGCGGAAGAAATTTTTTCAGTGTAAAGTTTACACCTGCACTAATAACGCAATATTGATTGTAAAGAAACAAAATAAATTTTGACGTGTAGCGCTTAAGACGAGGCAGATTTTAAAGGTAGTTACCACGTTCTTTCTACTAAGTGGAGAATATGGCAGGGAAAAAACATTTTTTGTCTCAGACTCTTTACAATAAACCGCCTCTAAATTCGAAAATATTACTTTTTAAGAAAAATAAAAAAAGTTTCTCCTAGATTTTATAACTGTCTACCTTTTGAAACCAATCAGACTGCATAGAATGTAAAACTGAGTTAGATATGCTCTTGCACATGAAAACAGTAAAAAACCGTCTAATTTACACTCCTGTGCAACAACCAATGAGTGTAAAGAAATTTTAAGACCAGATTCGTAACCTACTAATTAGGGAAAACATTTTTAAAAAAATTCATCATCCACGACGCTATGGGCGGAAAAAATGTTTTCAGTGTAAAGTTTACACTTGCACTAATAACGCAATATTGATTGTAAAAAAACAAAATAAATTTTGACGTGTAGCGCTTAAGACGAGGCACATTTTAAGGGTAGTTACCACGTTTTGTCTACCAAGTGGAGAATATGGCAGGGAAAAATTTTTTTGTCTTAGACTCTTTACAATAAACCGCCTCTAAATTCGAGAATATTACTTTTGAAAAAAAATTAAAAAAAGTCTCCCTAGATTTTTTAACCGTCTACATTTTGAAACCAATCAGACTGCATAGAATGTAAAACTGAGTTAGATATGCTTGGCCACATGAAAACTGTAAAAAAACCGTCCAATTTACACTCCTGTGCAACAACCAATGAGTGTAAAGAAATTTTAAGACCAGATTCGTAACCTACTAATTAGGAGAAACATTTTTAAAAAAATTGGCCCTCCGCAAATTATTTGAATTTTTGGTGTAAACTTTACACACTCACGACGCGCTCGGTATTGAGTGTAAACAAGAAAAAAAATGGGGGCACTAAGTTTTTTTATTATCTACCTTTTAAAAAAAACCGCACCTCTCAGATGTGTGCCGTTATAGCTGTGAGGGGGACACAAATTTCGCACTCGCTGTGAAAAACATATAAGAAAAAAGGATGGCCAAGTATATTATAGGTAGCGCTATCGCGCTACCTATGATGTACCCAAAACTTTCCGCAATTAAACCGAATTTTTCGTTATTAATTCACGTAAACAAAATTTCAAGCTCTTGCTTTTACTAACTACTGCTTACATCACTTTTTCAGTCCCAATTTTGCCAATACTACATGCAAGACATGGAAGAGCGGAATATTAACAAATCCTTAAAGTCTCACTTGCCAGAAATCGAAGGAAAAGTGGGAGTACTTTTCGCTTCAAAGTCTTTAGTGCAATTACTATTTAATCTACTCACTGGATGGATGGCTGAAAGGTAATGTGTCTGCACTGTGTCAGCCTAGCATATTTGTGAGATGACTCGTCTCAAACCCTGAAAGCCCTAAATTACGTGGAAAATAATTTTCCATGTTTTTTACATTCTAGATTCATATTAATGGTTGTACGACAAAGTTGAATTTTTTTACGCTTTTTTACAAATTCTGACCGTCATTTCATGAGCTTGGCTTGGGGCACGGCACGGGTCCTTTTTCCGCATGGGATGTCGAGTGAAGTGAATTTCTCAGGTTATGGACTTTTTCGATTTTTTTACAATCTTTTAAAGTCTCAATCTTTTACTATACGGTCCTTATATCACATTTGCCTCATGAATTTTCTACTTATTCTTTGGATTCTATGTTCGGAGATTTCTAAAATTCTGCGATTTGCATATGTTGTATTGACCTTGCGTAACTTGGTTCATTGCTTATGCGATATGATCGTAAGAAACTCCAAAAACTGATTAAACATATGGTTTGCTGAACGCTCTTAGACTGAAAATTTCGAGTAACTATGCTATCTGCAGGGAATCTCTTATTTGAAGATTGAATTTTGTTGATCTGCTTTTCGACGGTGTTCTGCTCAATTCTTACTTTCATGTTATTACTTTTAGGCTCGGTTATAAGGTGTTGATATATGTCGCAGATCTGGTTTTTTTCATCAGCGCAATCGGTAAGTTAATCGGTAGATAAGAAAACAACTTTTACTTATCGTTGCTGAGCTATTTTTTGGCATCTGAGGTAGTATAAAATTTTATTGAAATAAAAGTACAAAATTTTTGAATTAAATTTTTTAAAAATGTAAACAGTCAAAATCATTCACTTTTTTGTTTCTTGTTTAAATAAAGTCTAATTCACCTGATTGTTCTTACATGTGGGCCGAAGTCAAGCGCACAAGCTGAGTGTCACGTTTCTTCAATGAAAGTAGCGCTCTTCAATTTTCAACTATCGTATACCCAGATTACTGTAAATGCATTGATTTGATCGCATGAACAATATTTTCCATATTACATTTAGAATTCGAATAGTTGAATTTTGTTGAGTGAATAAATAATGTCAATGGTAATGAATAAATTTCTCAAAAAATATAGAGTGGGTCGTACAGACAGTCTGCATTTATTGATATCCTGCGATAAAGCTTATTCGTTCGCTTATCATTTGAATTTATTCAAACACTTTTTAGAAATTTAAGCAATTTGCCCGAACTTTTGATACCTGAACTTTGACTGAAATATCATGATGCAAAATTATCTCTTGAAATGCTAATCATATGCAAAATGAAGATAAAAATATTACAGTGAAATACTAAAATTAAAATACTAAAATTCATGGATTTTTCTGTTTAAAATAGGAAGTTTTTCTGTTAAATGGCTTTATGCGTTAAGTTCATAAGAAAACAAAAATGATGAATTTTCAATTATTCCTTCATTTGTCCCAATTATGAATTAATGTACTTGTAAATTTCGTTATTTTCAGTGTATGCATTCGGTACGTCGTACGGTGCATTTTTGTTTGCAAGAGCCCTGCATGGCATTGGCTCTGCAACTGGAATCATTTCAGGTAAAAAAGTATTTTGATAGCGAGTGCGTCTGGCAAATATTTTGTACGATTATGCACTACATGACCAGGCATGTACTACATGAGATTTGAGGGAAAGGGAAGGATAAGCCTAGAAAAATTTATCAGTTTGGGAATAAACCCGGTTCGTGCACGTCAGAGATACAAGTTTTCGACGTTTTTAATGATGCTCATTTTTCTAGGGCATAAAAAAATGTTTTCTGAGGAATTTAAGGAAATCAAAGGAATTCAGTCAAAAATGATTAAGAAATTGATACTTTCGGCTAAGGAACATGGTCTGGTTTCTATAGAGTGTGGCTTAAGCTGAGGCTTAAACCTGTACATAATAAGCATAGAAAGCCAATTTTGATTTCGTATATTCCAACATTGTCAATGGTTTAAGCTTGTGTTTATGGAAACCGGTTTAAGCCAGACTTAAACCTAACCGCGTATCTTTAAACATTGAAGTGTGGCTTAAGCATTGCCTAAGCCTCAACATACAGAAACCGGTCCCAGCTTAAATCCTTTAAAACGACATATTTTTTGAAATTTTAAAAATTCTGTAGGGTTCCGCGACGGTGTGGTCGGCAGCCATTATTGAAAAAGGGATCAGAAAACTCAATTCCAAAACGCCGTCTCTTACGAATACGAATGACTTTGCATAAATGGTCAAGAAATGTAAGTTTTAATTAATTTCAATAAAATTTTTGTTTTAACTTTTATCTTCTTTACTTTAAGATGTTCGTCAATCAGTTGAATTTTTTAGGTTTATCCTTGATGGCTAATACTTTTGAGGACGATGCTCAACGAAGCAAGTATATGGGTATGGCGATGGGTGGAATGGCTGCGGGCGTTTTAGGTCAGCATTGTTTACGCTTCTGAAATATTCTTAGAATCAATCATATCCACACGTGAGCGTGTGGGGTTTGAACCTTCCGTGAATCTTCAGATTCGTAATTCTGACTTTACGTAGAACATTTTCAAAATTAAAACTTCCGCAAAGCTCTAGAAATAAAGTTAATTTGCAGTTAGTAAACTTTACACAAACACAGAGTGTAAAGAAGATTTTACTTGGATCCGTTATCCTGATATTACTCTGATATTACGATCAACATTTATGGAAAAATTAAGTCTCCTTAATGGCCTGAAGACAAATATATATTATATGTAAACAATTTTACACCACTTTTGACTACAAACAAATATGCTCAACTGGCGTATCACGCTTGATTCCTGGTACACTTTTAGCCTTTTGTCAGAAAAAACAAGACAGAAACACGTTTAACACACCCAATTTTAGACTTTCCGCCTCCACGGAGAGGCTAAATATTGATCTAAATAAACGCTATCTGCTGTGACATTTACCCCTTAGAAAGTACTTCGTTGTTATTCTATTCGACCTATACCGACTCCTAAATAATGGAGAAAGTGGCGAACAAAAAAACGGACAAAAATGTGTTTTACACCATCCACTATATCGCGAACTTCAGAAATCTAAAGCTATTTGGGCCGGTTTGTAGCCTTCAAATTGTAGTACGTTTCTATGTGAAAAACTTCCGTTCCGCAAAATGTTCTAGATATTTACCAATTAAAAGGGGAAAAACGTGTTTTTTGCCCATTCTACTCCCATGATTTCAAACTTTACACCCCCATAAATAACTCAATATTGCGTTTTTTAAACGCAATTTGCTGCGATATGTAGCTCTTAAAACTTACATTATTTATATTTTATTCAATTTATTCCAACTTATTAGCGAAAAAATTGGCAGAAAAATCTTGTACAAAATTTATTTTGTACACCATCCACCAGAGTGTAAAGTTTAGACCTCTAGATCCAAGTCCGTATTGAGTGTTCAAAAGTTTTCTGGTAAACAGAAAGTATTCCTTAAGCCGTAGTACATTTTTATCATGGATGTAAAAGGAGGGGACTAAGAATAATTTCCGTATACGCGCAAAAGCTATAAGAATGTTCAAAACACTTAGACTCCGTCTAAACAACGCGAAAATATAAGTATATTCTGCGGCCTGTGAAAAACCAAGATGCAGGTCACGAAACATTTTTACTGTTTCGCAATTAACCATTGAAAAGCTTTCATGTGTGTTAAATAATCCATTAATAATTTATTTTACGAAACTTCACCTTTCACAATGCTCTGATGGAAAAGAAGAATACCGGAGTAAACTTAATGCCTACATAGCTAACTCAATTCAGTCTACAGAAACAGGAACAGGCCGCAGAATATACTTCGATTTTTGCGTTGTTTAGAGGAAGTCTAACTGTTTAGCACATTCTTATGGCTTTTGCGCGTATAGGGAAATTTTTCCTAGTCCCATATTTTTGCATCCTTAAGAATGAAGAAATTAAGTAAATTCACCTTTTTTGCTGTCGAAGGATTTTTTGCTAATATTCTACTTTATATTAAGCCCGATTTGATGAAATCACTTAGTAGGCGCATATAAGACAATATGATGAAATAAAGATGTAAGAACACGGAGAGCGAGGTTTAACTTGAAGATTGCATCCTCATCGCAAAAAACATCCTTCTTTAAAAATAGGAAAAAAAGCTACATAAAAGTGCCTGTTACATCAATTTAGAACTTCGCGTTAATATCACAGGGAAGTTAAACCCAGAGCTCGCATAAATCAAAGATTAATTAATATGAACAACAATTTTTAATGTTGATTTCAAAAGAAAGACAAAATTTGGTAGCTATAAAATTTATTAAACTAAAATTGAAGCCAATTAAATGATGTTACTAACCTAATTGAAGTAAAATCCAGCATTGACAGAAACAGCAAACGAATTGATGTTTTAATGTGTTGGCCGCAAAAAATCGAACGCAATTGACCAACGCACAAAAGCAATGGAAAACACCAATGACCAATGCAGCATGAATGGATCCGGTCAAAATTGAACAATTTAGCCGACGCGCCAACAAACGCGAAAAATGCAAGAAAATGCGCGAACTGCATACATAGCAAAAATGGAGAGAAATTTGCATGGATTTAAGATGGAAAAATGTTGGGATTGATTCGGTAAATACAGAGCGTGAATGAGAGAATTATTACTATAATGCAATTTTAATGTATTACAGTTTGGCAATTATTATGTGAATCATTACGTTAACTTTGAAAATAGTGCAAATTGCACATAGGATGAGTCAAAAAACTTTTAAATTAAAAAAAATATTATCAAAAAATATGCAATACGGAGTTTGATGTTGGCATTAGCGAATATGTGCATAATTTATATTTCACCTCCTCACAGCTCAACAACCACCACCTGTAGAAAAATTTAAAGGTCAGATTCGTTATTCTGACGTTACGGAGAACATTTTTTAAACTTTTTTTAAACATTTTTCCATTCACAATGCTCTGGGCGAAAAAATTCTTCACTTTAAACTGTACATCTGCAATTAGATTTAAAGGAAGAAAATAAATTTTGCCGTGTGACACATAAGACAGGGTACATTGTTAATGTAATAAGCACGATCCCTTCCGTCTACTAAGTGGTGAAGCTGGCAGGAGAAAATGATTTTTCTGCCCCAGACTTTTTACATTAAGCAGCTTATCACTTTACAACGTCAACTTTTGTGGAAAAATAAACAAATTCCCTCTAGATTTTTTAATTGTCTACTCTTCAAAACCAATCAGAGTGAAGAGAATGCAGAACTGAGTTAGGTAAGCTTTATGACGCACAAGGAGTAAAAATCCCTATACTTTACACTTATGTGCAGCAAACATTTAGTGTAAAGAAATTTTAAGGTCAGATCCGTGACCTACTGATCATGGGCAACATTTAAGAAAAAATTGGCCCTCTGCAAGTTATTTGATTTTCCGGTTTACACTTTACACACTCATTGCTAACTCGGTATTGAGTGTGAACAAGAAATAAGTGCGCATCGAGTTTTTAATTATCTATCGATTGAGAAAACCGCACCTCTCAGATGTGTCTCGTTATAGCTGTGAGGGGGACATAAAATTCGCACTCGCTGTGATAAACATAAGAAAAAAGGGTGGTCAAGTACATAATAGGTAGCGCTATCGCGCTGCCCATATTATTTTTTGTAAATTTTAGTGGGCTACCCAGCTGGAGGTTTATTCTACGAATTTGTCGGCAAAACAGCGCCATTCTTATTGATAGCTATTTTAGTCGCTGGCTCGACAAGTAAGTCATACAAAGTTTAGATCTCTTGAACAATTTCCCCGCCACCGTTTTTTGAGCGACGAAATAATATATACAGTAATCGAATTTTAGGTATGAATGTAAACAACTTTTATTGACTTCTGCACAAAAAATTAGCGAAATACGATGTAAACTGATGTTTACACTGAGTTTCACTTGTAGTTTACAACACGTTTTATATTGACTGAACTGAATTTATGGTTGTTGCCGGTGTCACACCTTAATGTGTCCGGCACCTTAAAGTGTCCGGGCCACAATAACGTGCTTAAAAGCTAGAAAACATGTACTTTAACATTGGGATAGAGTGGGCATCATACGTAGACGTAAGAGGATAGGGTTTGAACCCCCAAAATCCAAAGTCTCTCAAAATTGGTAGATCCGTAGAATTGGATAATTTAGCGTTTTTTGCAGTTATGCTCCATCTGACTGTTAGAACTTGGCCCACTGCCCGTGTAAAGTAGCACGCATTTAAGAGCCCAAAGTGTTGGGTTGGGTTCGCCGACCATTAGGGAGAGTGCGCGAACTTAAATTTTTATTCAAAAATTGAAAGAATTCACCTAAAGTGGCTAGAAATCGCAAGTTTTTGCACAAAATCGGGGAGAGGGGAATAAACAATTTATGTTTATTTATATTTATATTTCTATATTTACGACTTTGATTATAGGAATCTCCACCCCTTGTTACATGTATGAATGGTAGCATGGTGGGTAATATATAAAATGAAGTTTTAGCATGTCTTTTTAGAATCATGAGTGAATTGAACCGTGTGCTGTTTACTTGCCATTTCATATTAAAACAGAAGACTGATTAGTTTATATTTTGCTAAATCATAGTATTATGCTACTCAATTTGAATCCTGTTTGCTGCATATTTTAACAATTTTTTATGAACACTGTAGCATCATAAGTAATCAATTATTAACACGATAAAACTATTAACAGTAACATCATCCACTGCATAAATCTTATTCTTCGTAATTTATCGGCTTGCTTGTATTTATGTACCTCAATACACTGTACAAGGTACGTATATGTACATGCATACTTACTTAATTGTACAGCGAGTGATATGCGTGGGCGTATATGCGTACGTATACTCCGCGTAACCCGGACACTTTAAGGCAGAGCCGGACACTTTAAGGTGCCTTAAAGTGTCCGGCCGGACACTTACGGTACCTTAAAGTGTCCGGCCGGACACTATAAGGTACGGACACTTTAAGGTGCGACACCGGCTGGCTTCGTAAACCACTTATGCGATTTCTAGAATTAGATAGAATTTTACTGGATAAATCGTCGGCTGTGAAATTTCTACAAAATCGCGGATTACTTTCCAATGGTCTATTTTGTCGTAATGGCCATGAAATGACCATTACATTAACTGATAATGAGGATCGTAACAAGAACGAGAATTGTTTGTCTGAAAAGATAATAAAAGATATTGCTTTATTCATGCCCTCGCCGTAAATTCGCGAATTTATAAATGTGATCATAATATTCTATTATTTATTTATACTCATTTAATAGAGCTTAAAAAGTTATACGTGTACATAAAATTTCAATTTTGTGAAAAGTTTACACACCCCAAGAAAAACGGTGGGCCAAATTTTCTTTTGAACAATTTTTTATGTCTATTAAGTCTCGAACTTTACACTGCCAGATGTGCAGTTTACAACAAAACTCAACTATTTTGCAGGTATAAAGACAAAAAGTTATAAGCTAGTTGTATGTAAAGTTTTGTTACTGCAGCTATTATGGATCGGCTAAAAAAGGGTGGCGGGGAAATTGTTCGAAGGATTCCAAAGTTTTGTCGTATTGTGATTTTGTTTATTTATGCGAGCAATCAAGTCAACCGTTTTTCTTGTTTTTTATGCATTAATTCGTAATCACTTTGAATTACTGAGTTTCAGACCTTATTGAGCGTAAGGAATTGTCTTAGATATTTTGAAAAAAGTTCCTGTTCAAGGCCACTGAAGAGTAGCGATCATAGGTGCACAGCATGGCCAGTCTGGCGGGGTCAGTCGGTCTCGATGGGTCAACTAGAACGCTTTCCCAAGCTAAAATAGCCAAAGGAGTTAAGCTTAAAGCAGCGTAGATCACTTAGCAAAGACGTTTCAATTTTTTCGTTTTTACCTTCAATTTTGCCCTCCCCAAAAACTTTTTATTTTTATCGTTTTGGGAAGGGAGTCTTGCTTGAGGATCCCCAAATTTCCTTCCCCTCACATGCGCCTCATCTTATTTCCAACAAGACGACAAATCCATGTTCATCACAAGCTATACATGATTGAAAGCCTGATCTCTGATAAAAATCTAAACCTGAGAACTCAAAGAAGGATGCTTTTGGGAACTTTTTTTGAAGAATGAGAAGACAGCCAGAGAACTCTTGTGATTGAAGAAATATGCCAAATCATTATTCTAAATTGTCAATATTACGAACGTAGGTAATGAACTATTCAATTGACTGAGTTTTCGTCAAAATGGTACAAATATTATGACTAAGAATTTCTCATAACTCAGTTCAATTTAAGTCAATAATACTTTAAATAAAATACTAAAAATAAAGGTTTTTCCACAATTTTATTTATTCCTGTCGCCATTGACGAAGGTGAATTATTTTAGCAAAAAGTAGTCTGAAACTCAAAGTTTCGAATGCGCAACTCATTGTCTCAAAAATCAGCTATCTAAGCGTTAGAGAAAGCTTTTTCAGCATTATATAACAACTTTTATAAATTTCATGAACATTCTCGATTTAACGTAAGAAAAAACTTTTTCGTTCTTGTTTCTTAGGCTGGTCGAATGAGAATTTTTTATTCTATGCACACTGTTTTATTGCGAATAACGAATGCGCATAATAAACGAAGAGTTTGCTCGAATACTACACTGACCATAATGCACAGCATGACCGACTTGGGAGGGGGTCAAAATGACCTCAAAAACTATTATAAGCGCTAAAATAGCATTAAAAGTATGTTATCACACAGTTTCTGGTCAATTTAAAGCACTAGTGATAAAATTTTTTAATTTTAATCCATTTTTAATCTTCATTTTGCCTCATTTTTTCGAGAAAGATATCTATTGATCCATTCCGGGGGCTAGACCATAGATGCACACAGGGCGGATTCAAGGGGCGGGGTTGACCGCCCCACATTGGCTAAAAATATATGGCGAGATGAAGAATGGATATGTAATTTGCAATGATTTTTGGCCGCCAGTGACCATAATTTTTCAAATTTTTCTGGCACTTCGCGCCGGATAATACCTATCAATGACATTTATTTACTTTCTTTACGACCTGAGAGCCATTTTTTGCTCAAGGAATAGCTCCGTAACCAATTTCAAGAGAAGAAACAGGTATTTCAGCACCCTATGCTACAAATACCTGAAATTCAGCAGTAAATTGAGCTTCTAAACGACCTCCAGCCTAAATTTCACGAATTTGATTTTCGCTAAGGTGAAATAAATTCCATGATTTTTTTCGCACGAAATTGTCGATAATTTCGAGATTTTTCGAAAAAATGTTGCGTCAAAAGTAATTTTAAGTAAACGTAGACAATTTAGAACGTCAAAAAAACGCTATTTCGCACGTGCAGAGCAAATTTTTGGATCTATTTTCGACTGTTTTTGGAAGAGTTGGGGTAGCGACCCATAAGGAAAATTCTAGATTCGCCACTGGATGCTCAACATGGCCGATCTGGGGGAGCAGCCGATCTGGAAGTCAGTTCGTGAGCTTTTTGTAAGCCGAAATGACCTCAAAAACTAGTATAAATGCTAATATAGCGTGAAAAGAACGTTATTCCGCTGTGTTTAGTCAATTTCAAACACTTTTGAAGAGAATTTTCAATTTTCATCCGTATTTGGCCTTCATTTTGCCTCATGTTGTCCAAAAAAATTATATATTTTTTCATTTTTTCATTCTGGAGTCTATACCTTCCAAACCCTTTCCATGTGCACGTCTAGTCTAGACCTTCTCGCTACTGACTGGCGCTACCTATACGAAATTATGTTTTTGAGGAATAAAAAACGTTATTATAAATTTGCATATCACATTACACTGCATATAGTCGTTTTCAGTCGCTCTTTTTCTAGCAGTTTATCATCCAGACGCTTTAGCGTTCTCCGATTCGTAACTTCGGCTTTGATCTTCCCAACATCTGGTTGTTCTTCGTCTTTCTCATCATTTTTATTCTCACTTAGCTGAAATTAAAATTGAAACGCTTAAACTACTATGTGCCTCGTAATCAAAGAGAAGCATCAATAATCTTATCATGAGTATAAATAGTAATTCTTATGCTATTTCATGTATGCGAACAAGCTTGTACGAAATAAATCTGTGGACTAAATTCTTCCTTAAAGATTCAGGATTTAATTTTAATGAATTTATGATACCGGTTTTTACCAGTTTTTTTTCTAAATTTGTGATACAATTTATGATACCGCTTATACCAGTTTTTGAGCTCATTTTTGACCCCCCCAGATCAGCTGACCCCCCCAGACTAGCCATGCTGTGCATCTATGCTCACGTCTCGTTCCCTCTTTTCTTCAATCTCAGGCAAAACTGATTTATCAAGCAGCTGTAATTGTGACTGCACCAAACCGTTTTCCGGAGACACAACCGCCTTCACAATCATTTTCGCATCTTCTTCGGCTCGCCTTTTGTCAAATTGCCTTTTTTGTCTGATACTCTGTCTCGTACTTGCGCACTGCTTATCTGATTCACTTATCGGGGTTAATTCATCTATCGATGATTTATTTTCCTAAAAATTTGAGACATTCCAATATTTGACGCAGATTTATCTTATTAATTTAAAAATTTCACCATAGTCGTTCGCAGTAAATTTAGATCGTTTTACCGAATAAGCTTATTGTTACTTTCAAGTGTATTTATGAGCAAAATAACATGAAATAAATTTATTAAAATTCTTAGCAGACTCTTCAATAAAAGGTTTGTTGCCCTTAGCTCTTTAGTTTTTTGAGTATCCCAGAAACTCAAAATACCGAAGGATTTGTATGCATCAAATTGAGCAAGAAAATTCAATTCATGTAGGCTCGTCCATCTTTTTGAATTGAAAAGAGATTTGCATTTTTTCGATGTTCCGAAATAAACCAGGGATATACTACATCTATAAAATAATTAAAATAGTGACATAATAAAATAAATATCTGGCGAAATCGGAAAGTATCAAAATCTGAAAAGTTGGCATGTTTCGCAGTCTTACGTAAAAATAAAGCGCGTGCAGATGCTGTGAAAGATAAGCCAACTTTGATTATAAGACTGAGATTTAATATGCTTGTGATCAAAAATTTCTTAGCATCTCTTTTGGAGATATTCCAAACTCCTACTAGAACTCATAAAAAATTACGAGAGCATTGGGAGCATTGTCCTTAGGTATTCCCAGTTGGCTTTTTGGCTGCACTTGCTGCATCATTTTTTTCTGCGCATTAAGATCTAGAAATTCTTGCGTTTTTTGGGCGGCCTCGCACAAAATGCGATTCATGCTTTTATTGTCTTGATCCCTTGAACGGCGCGCTCCGTCGCTACCTTTTGAAGTTAAACCTGGAATAGTTTAATTGCATTAGCTACCGTGATCTGTAAATTATTTTAAAAGCCGATTAGTAAAGTGAACAAAGGGTAGCGTTACAAAACTCTAGTTTATATTTTGATCTAAGCTAACAAGAAGGACATGCATGGGATAACCCCATCTATATTCGGCTATCTCGAAATGCACCTTCTTTAATTATGGATTTTACTACCTTTTTCAAACAGATGTTTTCAAATTTTCCTTCGACTTCAAGTCAAAAATGTAAGCTTCTCGACGTGTGAGCTTGAAAATAAAAAGGCTATTCTATCGTCAAAACAACCGGATACCTATACCATATTTCGCTTTATTGATATCACTTAATGTAATTTCACCAAGCTCATATCGATTTATTGACACTCAATAAATGATTCATGTCATAGTTGATTGAATGTATATTTAATAATACTTTACTTGTAACTATAAAACTTTTCAGCTCTTACTGCACATACTTTGACAGAAAAATTTTAGATGTCGCTTTATTTTCACTTTCTTTATAATCGTTTCATAATTCTGCGAAATGGAGAAACATGTGTTTTCTTATAATGAGAATCAAGATAAACTAAATGTTATATGCAACGGTAAAACTAAATGAACTAAATGTTATATGCAACGGTTTCTTATAATCAGAATTAAGATAAACCAAATGTTATAATATGCAAGCTGAGAATTTTAAATTCCTCCTAATCATTGCAAACTCGGACCATGGGTGCACAGCATATCCGGTCTTGGGGGTCAGCGTTCGGTCTGAGGGTTAATAAAAGAGCTTTTTTGAGCTAAAATATCTATAAAAATCGGTGTAAACATTACAGTGGCGTAAAAGTTACGAGTACACCATAGTTGACAATTTATGATCGACTTCAAACATTTTTTGCGAAAAAGTTTTGATTTTTGCTCGTTTTTAGTCTTAATTTAGCCTTTTTCCCTAGAAAATTATTCTCTTTGTCATTCTAGAGGTCTAGAAGTTCCAAACTCACCCACATGCATGTCTGGATCAGACTAACCCGTAAGACCATAGTCGAGTGAGCTCATACGGTCCGTTGAACCGGCCGACATGCGACTTTCCATAGAACTTTGTAGGGCCATTTGAGTAAACGCGTGTGCATCTGCCGCGATACTATGCCGGGGCATAGGCGCCTTCAAATAACGCGGTGGACCATCTTTTGCCACTAATGTATATGCATTCATATCTCCTTTGCCCTATAACAACTTTTCGCTCGAGTAGTATTTGAAATGTCTCTATTAATATCAGATGATAAGTTACAGCAAAAAAATGTGATTCGAATTAAACTTCGCAAAAATATAATATTAATAATATAATATTAAAATTAATACATAATACAACTAGCAAAGAAAGTGCTCTGATGGAACAAGAAGGGCGAATATACTTGGAATTGCGCACCATCAAGGAGATAAAAGGAGGGGACTAGGAAAAAGTTATCTAGCCTGTGGAAGGTTTAAGAATTTACTGAAAATTAGACTTCCGCTCAAAAACGCTAAAAATCGAAGTACTCGTATATTCTGCGGCCTACAGAAGTGAGTTGCACCTCCGACATAAAAATAAATAATGTGAATAGCTTATTCCTAAAAAAGAAGCGATTATTAATCAAAAAACGACATAATGTGCATTCTTACGCTGTGGCACGCATCGCTATTGAGCAGCAATTAAAAAGATGGTGTGCTTCTCATAATTCATTTAACCATTGACGATTAACTTAATATTGCTTAGATATTGAAAGAGAAATTTGTTATTGATAAGAAATTAAATCGGTTATTAGAACACATCAAACTTTCCTAATAATCTGTTTTCCTAGCCAGTGAACAGTGTCCTGTGAAGTCACGCTTTTTTAGAAGCCGCAGAATATACATCGATTTTTTGCGTTTTTTGGTAGCTTCTTACAACTTCCATAGGCATACAAACATAGGTAATATTTCCCTAGTCACCTCCTTTTACGTCCTTAATGATGCGTAATTGCAAGTATATTCGTCATTTTTGTTCCATCGCAGCATTTTCCTTGGCTAGTACCCTACTTTTAATTAGCAATATTTAAGTAAATCAGTCAGTAAACACATACAGTAAGATGCCACAATAATGGCAGCAGTCCAAGAACGTGGAAAACAATATTGTTCTTAGCATCAGCATTATCTTTTTTAAGCAAGACAACCTTACCTTATTTAAACAGATCAAATGTTTTCAGCTTTAACTTTACAAAACTACTGGGTCACTTAGATTCCAGTCAGATTCGTAATTCGAACGTTACATAGAACATTTAAAAAAATTAAGCTTTTGCAATGCTCTAGAACTAAATTAATTCGCATTGCAAACTTTACACAACCACCGAGTGTGAAGAAGATTTTAGCCGGATTCGTAATTATGATATTGCGATCAACATTTATGAAAAAGTGAACTCTCCACAATCATCTAAAGACAGATAAATGTTAGATGTAAACCACTTTACACCACTGTTGAGAGTACACAAATACGCCCAACTGACGTATGACGTTTGACCCCAGATACATTTTAAGACTCGAGTTCAGGTTCAGACTCATAACCGGAGAAATTGCAGAAAAAACAAAACAGAAACTTGTTTTACACAAGTCGATTTTTGACTTTTCACCTCACGAAATAGCTCTATATTTATGAAAATAAACACAATTTGCTGTGACGTGTACCCCTTAGAAGTTACTTTATTTTTATTCTATTTTACTTATCCCGGCTTCTAACCGGAGGAATAAACGAACAAAAAACGACAAAAACGTATTTTTCCACCATCCACCAGTATGTGAACTTTAAAAGTCTGAAACTAACTCCCATTGAGTATAAAGAAATTTAGGTCAGCCCAGTTTGTAGCCCTTGGACCGTAGTACGTTTAAGTGTGAAAACATTTTGTTCCGCACCGCATCCTTTTTGAGATGTTGACATATCAAAAAATGGAAGAAAACGTGTTTTTTCGCCCAATATTACACCCCTTATTTCGAACTTTGCACCTCCAGAAGTAACTTAATATTGCGTTTTTTAACGCAATTGGGTACGACGTTTAGCCCCTGAAACGTACTTTATTTTTATTTAATTTAATTTGTTACGACTTCTAAGTGGAGAAGTTGGCGGAGAAATCTAAAATAAAACCCATTTTTTACACTATCCTTTAAAGTGTAAAGTTTGAACCCCTATGTATAACTCCGTATCTAGCGTAAAAAAGTTTGCTGGTAAACCAAAAGTATCTCTTGAGTCGAAGTACATTCCTATCAGAAAAAATTTCTTTGGACTCATAACCGGAGTTGTCGGCAGACAGAAAGAAAACAAAAACGAGGCCAAAATGTGTTTTTTCAACATCAGATTGTAACACACTTTACAGTGCCCCTCCGGGAGTAAATCACTTTTCAAAAAATAAAAAAGTGCCATCGAGCTTACTCAATTGCCTATATTCAAAAAAGCAGACTAATTAGAATGCAAAACTGAGTCAGATAAGTCGTGGGACAAACCAAAATATTAAAAACTCTCGTTACAGTAAAACTTTACACGCTCATCACACGGTGGCTAATGAGTATGAAAGAAAAAGTCTGTAAAATATTTTTTTAATTAACTATCGCTTGAACAAACCGCACAATTCAGAAGTGTCTCGTTGTAGCTGTAGGGGATAGTCACTTTTTAGGGTCCCAAGTATATTATAGGTACGCGCTAAAGCGCTACCTATGATGTTTATTGGCTATACTTTCAAAAAGACAGTGCCTCGTGCTTGAAATTCAAATAAACCGGGCGCTTGTTCCTCTAAGCAATTCTTCATATCTTCACTAATTTGGATCGACATCGGCTGTAAAATACGAAATAAAGTTATATTCGACAAAAAAGATTAGGATCAATATTCAAAATCTTTTCCAAATTCTAATTAGGTGTACTCAATTATGTTCTTTTTTTCTAAATAAGTATTCAATATGTATTTGAAATCAAGTAGTGTTTACGTTATCAGTCATGCAGATACGTACAGCACAGGAATCCTGTGATATATATCCATATACTATGTAAAGGCTAAAATAGTAGAATGCATTTTCTTTCTATGATGAAAAAGCATAAAAAAATTTCAAAAAATGTCAAATAAGTAACAAATCATTAAATTTCAACGAAACCCCAGAAAATAAAACTTTAAAGCCAAAAATCGAAAAAAACGTTTAAAGCATATCGCTTCCTCTGAAAAAGAAAATTAGCAGTGTTAGCAGCCATTCCAGGGGTTAAGCCTTAATATCATATAAGGTGTATATGTGAGCTTACCGTTTTATTGTGAGTTTCCAGTCGAGATGAACAGTTAACGGTATCTCCAAATAAACAATAACGCGGCGCTCTCATTCCAACGATTCCGCCTACTACTGATCCGCTATGAGCTCCTAAAAACTCGCTTTTCTATTATTATCATGCAAAAAATAATCATAATGGGTTTAGGGGTCAACAACACATATGGACGTGTGGGTTGAGGTTTGGAACTTCCAGAACTCAACAGTCCCCAGATCCCGAAGACCAGAATAACATTTTCAAAATTCTTCATTTTTCGCGATTTTTTAATGTATTGGCCTAAAATAATGAATTTTTCGATGCTTTTTTAACCTGCCTTTTGATGATCAACAACGAATTATGAGTCAGCGGCTGACCCTATTTCAATCAACTGATGATACGAAATTTTTACATAAAAGTATGCACCTCAGAAGTTGAAATACCCCCCCCCAGAAATCAAAATACCCCCCAGAATTCAAATTTTGAATTTTTTTGCTTTTTTTAGCGATTTTTTGATGCCATTGGATAGTGCTCGATGAGAAACGTCGAAAAATAGTGTTTTTTCGCCATACGACCACTTTTAAGACCATTTTTTGACCTTTGAAAATTTTTTCACCTCCCCCCAGAATTTCGGTGCTGCCCACCTAGGATTTTGACTACTAAAAGGTTCTCAGTCAAATTCATCCTTCGAAGAAAATTAAACCAATTTTTTGCGAAAAACTCACCTATTTTTATGAGAGTCTGTTTGCCTGGTATCAGTGTATTGCACAGGCTATCCATTCGAGCGATAATATCAAGCAATGTATCGGCTAAATACTCAGCATGAAATTCATCCCTGTACGGTACGCCGCATGAGATGACGTAACATTCGCCGATCGTTTCGACCTAAACTTATAATTTCAATTCGATGCTCTTACCGTAATTATCGAATGTTCCAAATTATACGTAAACTAATTTTCGTAATTTAGTCAGGTATTCACGAGTGATATAATACAAAATATGAGAATTAAATTTGTAATATTAGAGATTTCGAAACAAAAATTTGAACATTGGAAAGTGCGTTTAGGCGGACAACTTTTTTTGTTTGCTCTCTATTTTTGTGAAGTAATAGGATTCTATGAATTTGGCACCTCAAACCGCGTTCACAAAATTTCACTCACCGCTTTAAATGAATTCTGCTATGTTTCAGCTAAACTACATCAGTAAAGAGGAATTGTCGAATATTGTGAAAAATTACAGGAAAATAAGTAAACAGAATCGTTAAACTTTTGACAATCAGAACACTAAAAAATGTCTGTATAGTTTTGGTTGGAAAACGTAAAATTGAACCAGTAGTACTTTCCGACAATTTGCTGATAATGCGCCGTAGATAAAAACTTTATGAAGATGAAAAGTAAAACTTCGATTTTTATAATTTTATCTTTGTATTCATAATTTTTACTGCGTTTTTAATCGAAATTACCGATGCACAGATGAATTTTATGCTGAGTTTCAGATTCTATATGGTTTCTCAGATCTAATGTTTTCATTTAACTCGGAAGCTAAATGAGATTAACCTTCCTTGCCGCTTAAAATAAAATGCCGAGAATAGAAAAATGGCAAATAATCAGTCAAAATAAAGGCTAGAATGAATATATTCAAATTTTTTGTTAAAGTGTGAGATCAGAAACTGTTGGTCAATACAGCTTTTACGCTATGTTAGCACTTACGCCATTTTTGAAGCCTTTTTGGCTCAAAGAAGCTCATTGACCGGCCTCTACAGACCGGCCATGCTGGGCATATATGATTATGAGTGTGACACCTCGACGTATTGCACATGTAACTTGATATACATATTTCGAATCACTACATACCATACATGATCTTGCCAGAATAGTTTTCACTCCCATAATTTGCGATTTTCCAAAAGTTTCTAGAAACTGTTAGAAAAGATGCTGTTTTTAGCGTTTTTAACTATGCATTTGCTCTAAAGTGTCGAATTTTCGGCATTTTTTCTGTATTTTGTTCAATTGATTCGATTTTTCGGGTTTTTTTGAATTTTTTTATCTTCTAGAAAGATAGAACATCATCAGAAACGCCGAGCAACGATGTTTTTAACGCGTACCCAGTACCCACCATTTTTGAGCCTAAAAAAGGCACTTTGAAATTTCACCTCTCCCCCGGAATTTCCACGCCGTGCATGTCTGGTAAGGACCCGAAATGGAATGATGATGATGGGAAAGCCTCAAAATGGGAAGAAATCTTCTAAGGCACCCTATTATTATCCGAATTCTTCCCAAATCTGATACTTAATCGATTAAATAAACAATCTATTGAGCCTGTATTCAACAAAAACTTTCGGTTTTTCATCGCCCATGTATTCTGTATTCATGGCTAACCTTATAAACTCCGTGCTTTTTAACGATCGCGTCGAAAGTCGAATAAAGCGAATTTAGAACGCCCACTACGTCCATAGCTGGTAAATCGCTCGTAATTTCATTGAAATCGCACACTTTCGTGAACGATAACGATACGCTGTTGAATTTTTCGCATATTTCAATGCCCTCACGCCCATGTTTTAGCAGCTGATCCGCCACTTCCGGTGGCATCATCGTGCTCAGTAAATTGCGCGCCTTTTTGCGTGACTCATCAATTTCGTTCAAATTCTTCACCAGAATTCTTGATTTATCCCTTTGCTTAAAAATAAGATATCAATCACACACGATCGACGTCGCAATTTTAATAATCGTATGATCCACAAAAATCAAAAAGGGCCTGATAAATTGATGGCAGGGAAAAAACGTCATTTTGACGTTTCTAATCGAACCCTATCTATCCACTGACACAAAAATATTTTGAAAAACAAAACATGTGCAGAAAATTCATTTCTAGGAATAGAGTTCTTGTGGGGTCTGTTAGGTTATTGGATCCGAATTACCCTCATACCTCCATGCTCTTACCTAAGATTGATTTGTTAATAATAAGTCTACTCGTATTATTCGAAAAAATGCAAGGATAGAAATGACCTAAATGAGCTGAGGCATATAATGATGAAAAATATAATCGAAATTCGCTTTTAGGGTACATAACACTGATATAAGATTATGTATTCAAGTGCCTAAACTCTGATAATCGATCAAGCGGTTAGTCCCTTATCAACAAAACTTTCCTGACAGATTCGTCCGATTTTATCTAGCTGAACAGGCTAAAAGCGCTTCGACTTACTCTTTCCAACAAATCCTTCAGATGATCCGGCTTCTGATAAGCTATCATAATCATTTCTCTATTGCAGTCCGAAACGCTAAAGTCGCTTATTTTTAACGTCAGATTGTGCAGCTGATCCAAGTCGTCAACGCTAGAACAGAAATAACAGACAATAAACAGCTGATAATAAAATTATATTTATTACAAAGTATCCGCTACGAAATACTGGACGTTATTTAGATTTATTTCTTAGTGATTGAATGTTCGTTTGATTTTTATACCAAAAGACGTCCAGGTTCAAGTTCTTCAAGCGTAAAGCTTCCATTTTTTATCTACGAATATTTATCAGTATATTTTTCTCAACGTCATGAGCATACATGTACAGCATAGGAATTCTGGTGGTCAGGCCCAAAACATTTTACAAAAAGTGCCTTTTTTGACTAAAAAACGTTGGGTACACGTCAAAAACACTGTTTTCAGAAGTTTCGGACAACGCTCGTTCTTTCTGGAACATATAAACATTTTTAAAAAATTAGAAAAATTTTGAAAAAATCTTGAAAATTGGACAAAGTATAGACAAGAAATGTATGTACGGCGCGAAGCGCCGAAAATATGAGACTTTTGAGTCAAAATGAGCTAAAAACGCTTAAAAAGGCACTCTTTTTACAATTTTTTAAATGGATAATTCTGGGGAGTCGCAGCCACTTAGCGTGAGGGAGTCAGCAGCCATTCAGCGAGGGGTCAAACCACCCCTAAACTTTTAGAACACGTCTGATGATGAGTGTTTACTACCAAGACTATCTAATAGTCAAATACATTTATATGCATGATTATGAAAAGCCATACTAAATCTCACATGACTGACGGTAAATAGATCATCAAGTCGCATTGTATGAGATAAATCATGGCGCCTTTCAAGTGTAATCTCCGTTGAAGCAAATCGTCCTCGGCTAAACCAATAGACTAAATAATTCAAGTTTTTCTAGGGAAAAATTTTGTGAATCAAAAAATTGAGAAAATAGTATTTTTCTGCTGCAACAAGTGTTTATGCTAGTGCAATTCCGAGTCTCGATAGCAATAGTATTTAATTATTATAATTTTTTTTTGTCAATTTTATAACATATTTTTATTTTCTATTTTTTTGTTTTTTATCTCTTACAATTTTTTCTTTGATTCACCTTCGATCTCCCCATTTTCTTCATTATTCACTGCATCGCTTCCGCTGTCGCCATAGAATTGCTTTTTCTGCACTACCGCCGAACTTGGTACGCTTAATGCGATTGGCTTGTCGAGCCGATGTAGAACATCATCCTTCACTACGAGCGTAGTTTCCAGTTCAAATATATCGTTCAGATGATGCATAACCTTAATTTGCATTATTCAGCTAATTTACTGAATTTTTTAACTTATAAAAAATATGAAATTTTGAAATAAAAATTTCATCTGACTTGCTTTTTGGTTTCATGCTCGTACTTTTGTTAACTTGAAAACATGCCAAAATCTCGGGCTCATCCAACGCTTCCAGTTTTTTACATAGAAACTCATACGCACAGGCTCAACTGATTAAAAATGCCCAAATTAGGATAAATTATCTTTAGAATTTTTTGACTCTTTTAGGAAACTTGCGATTCAATAGTTAAACGAAAGCTGATTTTGCATACGCCACGGCCAGACTTGCACAACATGGGGTGGACTGCACAGCAGGCTTAGGGTGAAATTTCAAGTGCCTTTTTTAGCCCAAAAATAATATATACGTGTTAAAAGTATTGTTTTTCGGTGTTTCTGACAAGTTCTATCTTTCTAGAGCATAAAAACATAAAGAAAACTTTTAAAAAAGAATCAAAAAAGTCTAACAAATTTAACAAAATATAGTCAAAACATGCGTATATGGCGTAAAACGCCAAAAATTTGAACTTTTGAGCAAATAAACAGCTGACAACGCTTAAACAGCACCTTTTCTGCGAGTTTTAGGAAATTTCAGGATATTTTTTGAAAAATCGTGAATTCTCGGAGGGGGATGAAAAACTTTCTAAAAAGAGGGAATTTTTTCTGGAGAGATCATGTATGGTCACTGGAAAAAATATCATTTGTTTTCATTCAAAAATTTTTAACGTAACCCTGCTCAGTTAAACTTGCATCTTTGATTTCAGCACTACGTATAAGCTTCACTCTTCGGTTTAGTAAAGGATAAAAATTACCATGTCCCAATTGAATTTGACCAACGGCCTTGTTAGCACAAAAGTATCACTGAGCGGAGAGCCTACCAGATCTGGTAAAAGCGCAGTCAGGGCCTTTCCATAGGCTACAATGACCAGTTGATGGTCAAACGTAATGTAGTATGGGAATAAGCTAAACACGAGTACATTCAAACTAAACGATTCCGTGCGAATTCATTGAATTTCTTTTACTTAAAAAATTAATATTTATTAATTTACTCGCTGTTTGCCGAAAGTGAAACGGGAAAAATTCCAAAAGAATCAGGGACGAAAAACATTGTGTTTTGTCGCAACTGCGCACCATGTCTGCTAAATTGTATTTGTGAAATATCTGTCGTCCACTTCCGATTTTTCCTTTTATATTAAATTTCAAATACTTAAAGTAAATAGCAAATATTTAAATACGCTTCATATACTGAGATAAATTGTGGAAGAGTATTCTTATGAGCTCCTTACACTTTTGACTATAATTTCAACTGTTTGTTTCCTCTCTAGTTGTTTTTTTCACATTTTAATTTTTGGTAATTCAGTGAAGAAATACTGCAGAACACATTGAAAACCGATATAATACGTTTATGAAAAGGATGAAAAATGAGAAAGTGAATTTTTTGAAATTTGAAATGAAATTTTCACGCACGACCTTCACTTTGAATGAATTCGGTACCTATCAATCTATTGATATATCAGATGAAATACTTTCCAGAGTCTTTCTTCACGAGAATAGATTTTTTTAAGATACGCTCTCGGTGCATTTACAATTTTCATAAGATTCGCTGCTTCACCTATTGCTGGCGTGATTTAGACGCTAGAATGAAAACTTTTGGAACGCTAGAAGTGGTCAATTTTTCAACAGATTGAACAATCGTATAAATTTTATCATTTTTTCTAAAATTAGATTTTTCATGTGCTTTTGTAAAACCTGAGAAATGCAATCGGATTGACGGGTAAGAATTCATTCAACGCCGCATTTCGTTCTAATAAACGCTGTTCGGTATCAAAACCGGCGTTGTCGAACATCACGCGAATTAATGTGTATTGAAAACCACGTTTTTCCTGTTTTCGTAATAATTGTACCGAAATGTCCATGTTGTAGAGAGTTTTCGCCACCTCTATCATTTGGCCTATGACGTAGTTGACGTAACCTCGCCTCGTTGACCTAAAGATGAAGCTTTGTAGGATACGCCGAAAACGATGTTTTGCCACTATATGATCTTGGTGGTGTAGGGGTTCACGCCACCCAGAAAAATTTTCACTCCCGTACCCCAGAAATTTTTTACCCACTCCAGAATTCTCGATTTTTCAGAAGTTTCCGAAAATTTCGGAAACTTCGTAAGAAAGGTGCTTTTTTAAACGTTTTTAGCTATCTAGTTGATCAAAAGTGTCAAATTTTCAGCCGCCATATATTCATTTTTTGACTATATTTTCGTCAATTTGTTCACATTTTTCTAATTTTTTCGTAATTCTTTTTATGTTTTTACGCTCTAGAAAGATAAAGCTTTGTAGGATACGCCGAAAACGATGTTTTTGACGCATACTCACTATTTTTGGACCCAAAAATGCACTTTAAAATTTCACTCCCCAGAATTCTCATGCTGCGCATGTCTATATGCCACTATTTGAACGCTAGCAATATACAAACAGCCTTATGAAATGTTAACTTATATTTCGCCAAATGTCTTGAAAATTACTAAATTTCTAGGAATTAAAATAAATTTGACTATCTAAAAAATCAAAACTCATGGCGGCATCATATTTCACCAGAATAGAACTCTCGATCTTCCAGAATTATTCAAAATCTAAAAACCTTAACTTGCAAATTAAGAACTGAGGAGCCATAGATTGAACAGAACTTTATTTCCTCATCGAACAAACGTCGATATTCTAGATTTTTTTCCTTGCAAGGGTAACTATCATATATGTGCAGCGACCAGATACTGGGGGTCTGGTTATGGAGCGAAAGTAAAAAAACATCGCTAAAAACATACCAACAATTCAATTCTGGAAGTCTATTGATTTTGGGGGGTCCGCCGGTTTATCGAAGGAACTGAATTCTCCCTCCCACAAAACCTCAACGCATGCATGTAACTGTTCGAAATTTCAGGTCGGGGTCCCTGGCCATTTTGGAGAGGATGGGGTAAGTGACCTCCAATTTTGGGCCAAAAAACGGCCAAAAACAAGTAAAAATGGCCACAAACGCAACTTTTTCTCAAAATCGCATGGAGGTAGGTCAAAAAGTTTTTGCCCTTTGGGGAAGGGATGGGTGGGGGATCCCCCTAACCCCCTTGTTATATGTATGCCCCCACGCCCACGTGTGGCAGGTAAATATAAGCCTCAAAGTTATTGTGCGGTTACTTCCTCGAGTCATCAATCGCGCATAAAACGATGTGATGAGAAAGTAGCAGTAAATAATCAAAGGAGCAGAGTTGATTAAATAATATTTAATCAATAAATTATTCATAATTAGCTATTAATTAATTAATCAACGTGGTGGTCCTTAATTTTACTAGTATAGAAATTACGGTTTAGGTGATAAAGGCAGATAAACAATTTTTTCTTACTTGTAATGAAGCGTCAATCCGTCAGCGCTTTCGTTGTCGACGGAAAAAGACGGGGCTTTAAGACGCGGATAACTGAACCGGAAATAGAAATGCAGGTTATCCAATCCTTTGATGAAGTCGGCGAAACGGCGCCCCAAAACTTTCATCAATTCGCCGTGTTCGTAGCGGATCATGTAACGAACGAAATATCGGCCGGCCATAACGCCCACCTCTTCTTCGGAAAAGCCCGTCTTTTCGGATAAAAGGCGGAGCATTTCAGGGATGATTCTTTCCGAATATCTGATCAAAGAATGAGTGTGGACTGTTTAAAAAGCGATTGTGTCCTGTTTCTCGGACCGTCCCGATTCTTCGACCGTCCCGTTTATCCGACCGTCCCGATTCTCCGACCATCCCGATTTTCCGATCGTCCCAATTCTCCGACCGTCCCGTTTATCCAACAGTCTTGATTCTCCGATCGTCCCGATTCTCCGACCGTCCCGTTTATCCGACCATCCCGATTCTCCGATCGTCTCGATTATTCGACCGTCCCATTTATCCGACCATCCCGATTCTCCAATCGTCCCGATTCTCCGACCGCCCCGTTTATCCGACCGTCCCGATTCGCCGATCGTCCCGATTCTCTGACTGCCCGCTTATCCGACTGTCTCGAATCTCCGACCGTCCCGATTTTCCGACTTTCCCGTTTCTCCGACTGCAATTTAAATATGACAGGTAGCACTAACCACACGTCAATCAATCGCTCTGTCCAGTTTCTAAAGAATCTAGCGATACATAATAAATGAGCTTAATTTTGTAATCCCATTGTGAAGAAAAATCAAAAACTATGTCGAATTAATACGCGTGCAGAGCCTAACTGAAATTATCTCCTCACCTATGCAGCTCAGGCTCTTGGGTACTCGTAATTAAATCAGGCAAATTATAATCGTTTTATACGTCGGGAGGGAAACAGGCGCCAAATATATTTTTATGTGATATCTAATTTGCATTTTCCATTTTTGTTTCTATTTTTGTAAGTCGAAGCAGAATTTTGTTGTATTCGTTACACGTGAATAAAAACCTACATCACTCATCTATATTTTTACGTACTAAGTGTTGTGCAGTCCGTAGTCATCCCCGAAAATTCACTTGTTTCTCACGCTCGTCAATCTTTAGCATGGACGAATAAGTGGGACGGTCGGAGAATCGAGACGGACGGGGAAACAAGACGCTCTGTCCCGATTCTCCGACCGTCCCGATTCTCCGACCGTCCCGATTCTCCGACCGTCCCGATTCCCCGACCATCCCTATTCTCCGCCTAATGCTAAGAGAGGTTATTTAAAGATTTTCGAAAATCTCGTTTCTCCGACCGTCCCGATTCTCCGCCCGTCCCGGTTTTCCGACCATCCCGATTCTCCGACCGTCTCGATTCTCCGACCGTCCCGATTCTCCGTCCGTCCCGATTCTCCGATTTTTCCCGATTCTCCGACTACAGATTCAAATATGACAGGTAGCATAAACCACATGTCAATCAACTGCTAAATAGCGGTTGTACATACATGTAATAAGGGACTTATTCGGAGATTCAATTATTATGTAATTTTACGGATTTTTTCATAACGTATTATTTTTGTCATTCAGTAAAATTGAGAGTGATATTCTATAGCTGCAAATCTATTGTGAAAAAGTAATAATAAGCGATTACATACGACACAGTATCAACTGGGATTGTCTCCTTGCCTAGCTCAGACTTTTAGTATTAATGCAGTTATATACATGTCAAACGTCTTGAAAACGACGCTACATATTTTTGTCTAATTTGCATTTTCCATTTTTTTGTTTCTATTTTTATAAGTCAGAGCAGAATTTCATCGTATTCGTTACGCTGGTTAATCGAATAAATAGGTATCCATGTACCTGTGGTCGATTGAATAAGTATATATGTATGTACATATCTGTACGCAAAACACATATATGCATGTTATGTACATGCGTGGAATGCGTTCTTAGGTATTGCATTATAAATCAAGCAATGCAGTCGTAGTCAAAACTTGTCAAATCTTACCATGGTCGGAGAATCGGAATGGTCGGAGAATCGGGACGGGTGGAGAATCGGGACGGTCGGAGAAACGAGATTCTCGCGAATTTAAAAAAACTCTTTTAGCATTAGGCGGAGAATCGGGACGGTCGGAGAATCGGGAAAGTCGGAGAATCGGGACGGTCGGAGAATCGGGACGGTCGGAGAATCGGGATGGTCGGATAATCGGGATGGTCGGAGAATCGGGATGGTCGGGGAATCGGGATGGTCGGAGAATCGGGACGGTCGGAGAATCGGGACACAATCAAACAAGATGGTCGGTGCATCGGGAATTTTAAGTGTTTAAAAATAGCGTTTTATACAATTGGTCGGAGAATCGTGACAGTCGGAGTATCGGGATGGTCGGGGAATCAAGACGGTTGGAAAAACCGAAATTCAGGAAATCTAAAAATAGCCTGTTTTATCAATAGACGGAGGATCGTGACGGTCGGAGAATCTGGAAAGTCGAAAATCGGGATAGCGTAAAAAACGGGCACGAATCGCGAGCGCGCGTGCATGTTGGGTGGTCTGGCTGGACCAGACATGCACGTGGGGGTTGAGGTCTACTGCACCATCCCCGAGTGAAAAAATGGGAAACTTTTTAGGAAAAATGAAGCAAAATAAAAGTCAAAAATGGATAAAAATTAGAAGTTTTCTCTAAAAGTTCTGAATAACATACATTTAACGCTATTTTAGCATTTATACCAGTTTGAATTTCTTTTGAGTTTATTTCAATTTGACACTTTTGATTCAAAATACAGCTAAAAACGCTTTGAAATGTTTATTTCAATACTTTTTTTAAATCAACAATCCTGGGGGATCGGCAAGTTATCTACTGGGGGTAAAATCCCTCAGAACACGTATGCTGCTAAGTACCCAGAATGGTCATTTTGTGCACATATGATCGCAGGTCGCATTACGACACTCATAGTATTCTGTATGCGACTCGGACGTTTGGGATAGCAGACGTGTTTTCTGAGATTCATATTTTTTTAAAACGCCTAAGATCAATTTTTTATCGTTTATTTACGATTTTTTTATTGAACCTTTGGTTCATTATATTCTTAGATTATTACGACATAATTATTTGTTCGGTATATGTGCAATTTGTAAGTTATTTAGAAAGTTCTTAAAATAATCTGGAATAGTAAATATAGAAACTTCGATTTGGCGCAAAAATTAGAAGTTTTCAGCCTCGCGCATTACACGAATCTCATTAATTATCTTTTCCGCCAATATGATTCAAAAATTAAAAAAAATCTGCGCTAACGTGTTTGCTGGAACCATCATTTGCCGTCATTTTCGATTCGATAACGTATTAATTATCTGGCATAATTGCTATACCTTTCATGCGTATTAAATTCATCCGCCACGCCCATCTGCTCAAATATTGCGGCTATGGTTTCGCTCCCGAAATTTTCCTCCGCCATATACCTCACGGCTTGAATTAAAAGACCATACATATTTTTGCAAATTATTCGCAGAAACGCTGAATTGGAGCATACGAATGGATAATAAATGACGAAAAATTATGGAAAATAATACTGAAGTAGTTATACTCTTCTGGATTCAACACACTCAAGTCTTAATGTATCCGGTTCCCTGCAGAGGTCTGAGACGTAGAGTGAAAAAAATCATCATAATTAGTCGCGTAATATGTTTTATCAAGTCCTGCCATTAGATCGTTGTTATTAGCGTAATACAATAATATTTTTGAAACTGCATGGAAACTTTAAGGGTTTTTTCTTATCGTGTCAAATTCACAAGGTATACAATAATATGTCTTATTGTTATTTTTAAGTCCTGCAAATGGCTGTACTGAAAGGGCAAAGGATCACCAAAGTGAGTCAAAGCTTTAATAAATAGGTCGTTTTTAGTTTTAGGTTGTACAGTGAATTATATTCGTGCAATAGATCTAACTTTTATCGATTAAATAATCATATTCGGGGGAGGATTAACGGTTCAAATTGAAGGAACGTTTAATTTTCGCTCCGATTCCCGAGAAAAATTAAACTTGCCTTATTTATTGTTGAAATAATTAGGAATAAAAGGGCATGGAAAAATTGCTTATTTGAGAAATTTTCGGTAGAATTCTGAAGTTTGATCGATAGACAACGGCCACCTTTGATTGTGCCGCATATTACTTTTCAAAATAACGCTTTTCAAATGAGATAATATTTACTTATTGATCGCTTTTTCAACAGAGCTTAAAATCCGATGAATCGACGATGGAATTGCTGAAGGACCCGTATGTGTTAATCTGCATCGGTAATGATCTAATGTTCTGTTGAATTTTCCAAAAAAATCAAGTGTATGTTTTAGAAATTCTTTGATATAGCTTCTATCTGCATATCGACATGTGCCATAGCTACGCTTGAACCGTGTCTGCCGATTTGGCTCAGAAACACGATACATCCGCCTGACTGGCAAATAGGCAAAGAATTTTCATTTTAACAAGTTTTATAAGTTCTATTAGAGTTATTTAGAAAAATTATTCTTTCTGCTCTAATGTATTTATTTTTTGATTAGATCTGTGTTATACGTGTAGGTCACCCCTAAACCACGTGACTTGCTCCTACCCTGAACAGATATGCATGTGGGAGGTTTAGGGGTCTAGGAGACATTCACAGGAAGCAAAGCCGATGAATTTTTTCGGAAAAATCAAATAAACAAGACTAAAAATAAATAAAATCAAAAATTATCCGCAAAAGTGCTTTAGATTGACCAGAAACCGAATTAACAAATTTTTACGGTATTCTAGCGTTTATGTCAATTAATGAGGCCATTTCGGCTTAAAAAAGATGTTTGACTGACCCCCAGATTAACTGACTCCCAGACAAGCAATGCTGCCCAAACATAGCCCTGAGTCAGAAGTAAGATTAAATAATTGAGAATTGAGTCTACGCTGCTTTTGGGATATTTCAGTTATTTGTACGGTGAGTTTAACTTTTCTTCTTTCCTTTCTCCCGCATATTTTTGTTTCAGATGGCAGTCATTAGCATTGTTTTTTATATTTCTTTCAGGGACCGCTTTTCTACCGGACAGTCTTGCATATCTGATTGGCACATATTTCTTTGGTACAATTTCTCTTAAAATCGGACGGTAATACTAAAACTCTTTGTATGATTGATGTTATGCTCGTAGATTAAATACAATTAATTTTTCAGCTGGATTTGTGCCACAGGTTCTCATTTTATTATTGCCGTATCTATGTTCGTGGTAAGTAAAACAGTTTAATTTTTGGAATTCATGGAGAAATCAACCGCAAGATCTCTCATGCGAGCAAATACTTAACTTTCGTAGACCATCAAGGCAATATATTACGCGATTTAAGCAGGCTTATATTTTATGCGTCCTAAAAATTAACTAATTTCCGCGAAACCGACATTTTAATTTAAAATATTAAGTGATAACGCGAATTCAAATGTTTATAAATGGTTTTTTCCTATAGAGATAGTATTTCGGCTGGAGAACAGAGCCAATCAATGGTTTATTAATCAAATGTTTTTCCGCGGTAATTCTAAGTCGTTCTCTTAATGCTTATTTACAGATTCCAATGGCTAAAAGCGTTGGGCATCTTATTCTTCCCCATTTTGGAGTTGGTCTTGGCATCGGTAAGAGTAGAAATTTAATGAATCCATTATATATTTCGCGACGTAATATGTAAGTATAAACTTTTTGTGTATTTATAGCAGATTATAATTATTTGATATTTCTGATAGCCAAGACCTTATTCAAAAAATGGATTTTTCTTCATTTCATGAAATTCTTTTCTTACTAAATCTATTAAGCCTTAGTTTTTTGAAGAAGCGTAAGAAATTTTCGTTCGAATCAAAAGCTGCACACAGTATTTAAGTTACAAAATGACGCGCTAGAATTCTCTTGATCTGCAAGTGCTTTTTCGAGATTTAAATTAGCAAAATTTGAGTCAATGCTCAAGGGCTTTACTCTATTTCTTGCTCGTAATTGTCTTTGCAGAAATTTTTCCAAAATAGTTTTCGGCACTTATATAGGTTTACTTGATTAAAAGGTACGCAAGAGCAGAATTAAATTTTCAAAGTTAAAAAATCAGAATTATGAATATTTGACAATTTTCCGAATCGCATAAAATGCAGGAGACTGTATTGTTTGATTTTCTATCTTTACACCTATTCTGACGACAAAAAAATTACAAAGTTTAAAAGTTTAAAAGATTTTTCTGATAAGATGGAGTGACACGCAGTGGTTTCTTGAAGCTTCAGATTATAGGGCTGTACTTAGACCCTCAGACACCCAAGGCCCAGGTGTAATTGAAGGCATCTTTCCAGCTGTAATCGACGCTTCGTTAATACCTTTGCTAGCTTGGTTGGTAGAAAAAAGGCATTATGCCTCCTACAGTATGGTTTATTCGATGTCTCAAACGGCCGTTTGCTTGGCTTATGGTTTAGGGCCACTTTTGGGCGGCTGGCTAATGGGACTTCTGTCGTTTAAGACGTAATATCTGTATGATTGTTTTTCTGTATTTCACATCTGACCACTTATTGGATTTATTGTGAAATTTCATCGGCCATATCTAAATGTTCCATTTTAGCAACAGATTGGCTATTTATTGCGTTTAATAAAAAAATCAAAATGATTAGCGAAGTTAATATTGTATTTTCAACGTGAAAATGCTTTTTTTAAATTTCTTTTGACTAATTTGATATGGATCCTCAAAAGGCGTGACAATTCAGCGAGGTATTTTCTGGATCTTTAATTAATAGGCGTTTATTACCATCAAATTTTCACACGGAAAATATTATACAATCTAAGGCTAATCTTTTAATTTCACAACCATGTTCTTATGCAAGTTTCAAATTATTGCAAAAGCAATCATGTTGAAGGCAAACAAGTATTCTAAAAGTTAATGATATATTGTTCCATTCGGAAGGTATGTTTGAAAACCTCAGCCTTCTTCATATTTTAAGGTTGATTTGGTCCATTGGACTGCTGAACTTAATCCTGAGCTTTGTAACAATCTCGCTGAAAAAGCTACCACGATCAAGCGAAAATAGAGTAATCATCTATTGTTATTTCTTAAGAGTGAATGAATATTTAAGCCTTAACCCGTTCACACGGTGGCAACCGGCTACCGGCAACCTTGTGGCCGGTTGCCGCAGGTTTCTTGCACAAAATGACACGACAACCAGCCACCGGCAACCTAGTGGCCGGTGGCTGGTTGCTAGCGAAAAATGGCATGGCAACCTGGTGTCTGGTGGCCGGTGGCCGCTTGTTTCAAGGCAAAATAACGCGGCAACCTGCAGAAACCTACCGTTTTGGTTGCCGCCGGCGGTCCGACCAAAGCTCGATTTTTTTAATAACAGCCTGCTATTTTTAGCACACGCCTGCACTATTTTACATTGCTATCAATTTTTCTGCGAATGTTTATTATCAAACTGCGAAGAAAATCAATAATTATTTAGGTAGATACTGTTTTTGAATTAAACTCAAATTATATTTCATTCATCTAATTCGTGTATATGCTTCGCTGTCGCCTCTGCTGAGTCGTGCCTCTTTTATCTCGATTGTTGCCGAGTGTCGAAACGATTTTCGCTCTCAAATAAGGTTAGACAAAAACCAATATTAAAAAAGATGATGCATGAAGAAAGTACGGCAGTTCATTTGCATTTTATTATAAAACGCATTTCTCTGACTTTAATTCAGCAATAATATGATTGGAAAACCAATTTTCCTGGCGCTTAGCAACATAATTTTTAACCATAACTCGTCGGGAGTGTGAACCCTTTTCAAATAATTTATAATAGCCGCACAATAACAAGGCAGCCTTCACTTGAGCCATATCGTACCAAAATGGCATAGATACCTATTTGTGCAGTTGCTAGTGATTGCCGCCACCAGTTTAACACTTGTCTGAACGAGGTTGCTGCAGGCAACAAGCGGCCACCGGCCACCAAGTTGCAGGTGGCTGCTAGTTGCCGCCGTATTTTGCGCTCAGGAGCGGATTTAGCGGCCGGCTGCCGTCCTCCATGTGGCCCAAAATAGTGCGCAAAATTAAGCCATTGTGTGAGCGATTTTTAGCAATTTCGGCGTTAGATACGACTAATGTTTTCCGCCCAGGTCAGGGTTCCGCCCCCTTAGGAGTACTGCTCGTTCGAAGAGTAATTTTAATAATTTATTACTAATATTTTTTCGACTATTTCTTTGTTTTAGTATAGCGAGACAAATTTTCCTTTGTATTTTCAGCCGCTTAATGCATGCGAAATTTCCACAATATCAGCCAGCCAGAATTATGGATCGCATAAATACGAACACCTAAGCCAAAATGATTAATGAGCAGTATGTTCTGCGTATATGTTGTGGAAATTATAGCTTTGTTGTGGTTTAGTTTCTAGTCAATGTATCGATTATCAAATGCTCAAATAAAACGCAGTGTATACTTCCACTAGCTGTCCGCAATCATAGATCGCGTTTTATTTACTTTTTATTAATCGCATGTCTAGTGTATAATTGAAAGTGAAGAAGTGTTATGATAGGAAACCAAGTTGGTTTTTAACCACGAAGATATTCCTAAAATGTGAGAGCTGATTGACTAATACCAAGTGAATTAGCTTGTTCTTTGGTCGTAAGAGTCAACAAGACTTTATTTCTACACTATCTATGGATAGAAAAAATAACAAAATAGAATCAAAAACATCGCATTAAAATCATGCGAAAGTGGAATCGAAGATAATTTTCCTCTGACTATTTAACTTTGAATTATAATTTATCATAAGTCTCCAGAAAATTATCCTTAATCTTAACACAGATTTAAGTTTGAATGATTTTTCAAAGCATTTACTTTATATCTGGATAAGACAAAAATTATCAGCTTTTCCACCGCTACTTAATTTTCTTTGTTCCATGTTTTGAGCTTTTGAGAATAAGACGGTTACAAATCCCTCACACGAGTTTGAGTATGAAGAAGCAAAGCATGGCATATGGGAAAAATTTCTTGCTTATACATACATAGAACATTGCTTAGGTTACCACTGACGGAATTTTAGGAAACGCACAATCTGGTAGGAAAGACATCAGTGTTCTGATGCCTTTTCAAACTAGCAGTTTCTTTATACTATAAACTATATACCTACATTCACCTACTTTTTGTGATATGCTGATCATCACTGCAAAAAAATCTGTTGGATTTACCCGACAACTTTGGGCTTAGATTAACGTTACAACTTTGTTGAATCAATCGACCCAACAAAGTCGGCTTAATCCTGTCTAACTTTCATGCGCACAAGGGTAAAAACGATTTTAAAAAAGTTGGGTTAATCCTATTCAACTTTGGCTGAATCAGTGCCTAATAGAAGCTGGGTTAATCTTATCCAACTTTTAGTATACGCGAGAGTCACACCCATAGGTGGGCAGCACCAAAATCCTATGGGGTAAGTGCAAGATTCTTCAAAAGTAAAAAAATTGTCTTAAAAATGGTGGTATGGCGAAAAAACATATTTTTTAAACTTTTCATATCGAGCACTATCCATTGGTATCAAAAAATCGCAAAGAAAAATTTGCGTAAATTGAATTCTGGGGGGTGTTTTGGTTTCTGGGGAGGGTATTCGGCCTTATAAGGGGTGCATACTGCCCAACCCCCTCCTTCCCCACGCCCACGTGTGGTCACACCCTAATAAACAAAAAGTATGAGCCTCGATGCCTAATTAGTACTGCTTTTACCACTGAACGCATCGACCCGGGTTCGACTCCGATTTGACTTGAGTCGAGGATTTTCACGGGTAGCAGGCTGGGGTAAACCCAGCCTTCCATCCCTTCGGGGTCGATAAACAGGAAGCTGCGCTTGTGTGGCGGAGGTCAACCCTTAGGATTAGCGACCCCTTGCGATATTCAAGCGAGAAAACACACGGCTCTGGCAGGCAATGTTCGACTTTGGGTGAAAAGCCTTGATGTTTGGACCTTTGAAATCAAAAAGCTGGCTTAATCCACCCAACATCCAAGTGCGCTTATAAGTATAACGCCTGACAAGCCACCACCGTGTAAGGCGCAAAAAACTTCCATGTTAAAGATGGAAAGTGAATAATGCAGTTTCTTCGTGATTAAATTGAATTTTATAATATTCTTCTCATTTTCCATGCCGCTAATAGATCAAATCCGACAACTTTCAGTATTTGACACCTGACTTTATTGGGTTTATTGGACCTTGTGAGCGTATCTGTGATTTTTAACACAGCAAAGTTATGTTCCCCCCCACTTAACTTCACTGGTTTAATTCGACATATTTTTCCGGTATCGTAGAATTCGTTATCATTTACCTTTATCCACTTCAAGTGACTGCTTCTGTGCTGCTGGAATTTTATGGCAGAATGAGCGATCAAATTAATCTAGGGACGTTTATTACAAAAACAGTCAAGCATAACAACGTGGTGAACACACAAGAGATATTCTCTTAATCTTGATGCTTCAAATACTGCCGAAGCAGAAATTCCAAGTCGATCGGCGCCCGAAAATCTGTATCACCATCAAAAGCTCGTCGTTTTGTTATTTGGCTATTACGATTTGGCCCCGGTTTTGAGATAGCTCTGCCAAATTCGTGCAATCGACGCAAAATGTGACTTCTAATCCATGCTTCTGATCGCGCTTGTTCGATCGTCGATGCGAAAACGAAGAATAGTAAAATCGAAATAAAATAAATACGGACGAACATTATGATTCGATTTTGTCCGGCGTGTTCGGTACACGATTAATTCTTTTAAAAAAGAGATATCCGAGATTTGGGCACGACCTAGACTAATTCAAAATAAATGATATCAAATACACTAAATATAATAAAAGTGAGTTTTTAGGCTGATTCTACAAATTAAAGCAATCGTGTTTTTGACCCTTTTCTGTTGAAATCAATTAGATTGGAAAAATAAAATAAAAAATAAAATAATGGGTTTTCCTATAGGCTTTTTTACCGAAAAGAATATTTAAGTTTCGCCTCACTGACGCATGACGAGATGACTGCAGGCGATGGAAATAGTGAGCTTAATTGATAGCCCATAAGTGATTTTTTTCATTGCTTTGTTTTAAAGAAATACTAGTTTGGCAAATTTTCGCCGCACTTATCTTCCATGAAATCTCCATAATTTTCTGTTATAGGTGATCATTTCAACCGTAAGATGAAACCAATAAAGTAAAAGCTCCCATATTCTTTTAATGAGTTACTGAAAGCCCAAATCGTTATAGTCTGTTTCATTTAGCTTCGCGGTTCTCTTTTGAATTTTCCCGCAAGAATCAGGCTACAAAAAGTGGTTTAAAATTTTGGTGCAGTAATGCGGCTTGAAAAGGCATCCGTCTTCATATGACTCGATTTAGTGTACAATATCATATTTACCGCTTTATACTAAAAACTTTTGGAGTAACTTTAAATTTTTTCAAAAAGCTCAAAGTTAAATGAAACGAACAGATAAATTCTTGTAAAAAATCTAGAAAGATTGACGTTAACTTCTCAAATGAGTCAGTAGACTAACAAAACGGAATAATATATAGAAACTCTCAACTCCAATTAATAGCGATTGTAAAAATGTGTTCACGTAAAATTTCTTTTTTGAACTCATGTTTATTTATAATTATTTTGCTCCACGTTTTATAAAATATCTTAGGAAAGAACATCTACTTATTTTCTGACACTTTTTCGACGGAACAACAAATTTCATAAGTGTTAGTTTTTTACAATATCTATTTCTTTATTTAATAAATGAGAAAGGACAAAAAATCGTGTTAAACAAATCGAAGGATCTACACTTAAATGTTGCAGCGTTTTCTGAAATTTGTATTTCAAAAAATCTAGGTGATTGGCCACTTCTAGTGCGCGTAAAAAATGAAATAAAGGAGAAGCACATTTTGGGACCGAAAAAAACATAAATACGCATATGTTGGTCGGATATTGCAAGATTCGATAATTTGTGTAAATTGATAGAACTATGTAATAGTAACAAATGAAAAGCATCGTTTTCCCGGAAAAAAAGAAATTGCTATATTTTTTATCTGACTCATTTACAATTAAGAATACTGCAAGGAAAGATAGGTAATCACGCTTTGCGCTTGTTCATCTCATAGATTTTCATTGTCAAAAATAAATAAGACAGTCCTTTGAGCAAAAAAGTTTATTTACAACTAAAATGCGTTATTTTGCAGAAAGGAATGTAGGCAATAAGAAGTAAGAGTAGCTTTCCGTGACAAAGTCTCGCAATAAATCGTTGATTGACAAAATTCAGGATAATACCGATCACGTGGCATCTGAATGCAGGCTCAGAAAATTGATTTGCTCGGGAATCTCATAGCGATTCTAAAGTGCGGCTTGTTAAAAAAAGCAGCGAAGTGAGTCGAAATCACAGCAGGCTATTCGAAAAAGTAGCAGATCTCGCAAGAGCCGATTTCAGTATGCTTTTAGCTTTTAGAGTAAGCGGAAGTAAAACCAGTCTAACTGTTCTGATATTATAAGACAATAAGGCGTAGCTTATAACTACCACTTTTTTCTCAAGGGTTTTAGCTTTGATTCTCTCGAAGTAAGCGTATTTCTAGTGGAAGCAACTTTATGCGCAATATGATAGTCTTAGTGATGACCATAGATGCACAGCATGACCGATCTAGAGGTGTCAGCTTATCTGCATAGGGTCAAATATTGAGCTTTTTAGGCCAAAATAATCCCAAAAATTAGTATAAACACCAAGTTAGCGTTAAAACTACGTTATTACACAGTTTCTGGTCAATTTGAAGCAATTTTGAAGAAAATTTTCAATTTTCATCCATTTTCGCTTTTTATTTTGCCTCATTTTCCCCATAAAATTTTCCGTTTTTCTATTCTGGGGTATAGACCCCCAAACACCCCTCCACGTGCATGTCTAGTGATGACTACTAAAGCCTTTGTATAGGTAACCGTTTTAGCACAGCATTGCTAAATTCATATCTTTCATGACCGCTTATACTCGCATTGTTCATTTGATGAACAGCAAGCATACGTGGGCGTGGAGGGAGGGTTTGAGGTTCTCTAGACTCCGAGATTTCGGTAGAAACCCCAAAATCGATAGACCCTAGAATTAAACTTTTGGTATTTTTTTTGTATTTTTGCCTGTTTTACATCACCCAGTCCTCCCAGAATCCGACTGCAGCCCATATATGACTGCAAGTGGTTCGAGCGAAGAGAGATGAGAAATATATAGTAGAGCTGCTTATCAATCTGTTAATATTGCTTTCAACTTTACTTTTAATGCAAAAATAAGAGAAAGAAAGCAAAATGAAGCGTGAATAAAGGCAAAAAATTGTTTTTGTCGAATACTCGGGTGAGCCGACATTAGAGCGCACGACATTAGAGCGCCGACATTAGAGCGCGGCCATAATAGATGTCTTTCACGTAACTTTACAAAACTTTTATGCTAATAAATGAAAGAATTCGCCGGTTAAAGCTTCACGACAAAACGAGCATGCCTTTGAAAAAGTCCTACTGTATCTTACACTCGAGGCAATTTGCAACAATTCATGTAGGTACTTTCCGATTCAGAATTGGATACGCTTTCTATTATAACGGGGCAAAGTTAACTACCTACGCATGAATATCTCGGTATCAGGTAGTAATAAAGCAAAGAAAAATGCTCCGATGGAACAAAAAAGATGAATATACTTGGAATTGTGGATTATTAAGGATGTAAAAGGAGGGGACTAGGAAAAATCTACCTAAAGTCGCAAAATCTGCTAAAAATCACACTTTCTCTAAGCAACGCAAAAATCGAAGTATATTCTGCGGCTTCGAAGAAAGTGTCTTTTTTAAATAATGTTCAAAGTTTCAGATAAGAGTGTATAAATGAAATCTATAATGTTTACTTTTTTTAAATTGCTGGCAAGTAGCAACGCTGACTAGCTTCGTATCTTGATTGATAGAAAACTAAGTGGTATTGTATTTAAAGTTGTTTTATTTTGTTATGAACATTATAGCAAGCAAAGCAGGGGCCGATTAATTAGTGCACACAATCGTTACGGGAATGCTACTGTACTTACATTTAGTCTGTTTTAAGTCAACTTACGCGTTTCCTACTGTTTTAAACCAACAATTTCTTCAGTTGTCTTGGATGCATCGATGTTTGCTATTTCATTCAATTGGCTTAGAAAGACTGTTAGTTTACTCAATATCATTTTCCATAGCTACTGCATCGCTAATGTGCTGCTTTTTCAATCATTTTTATGGTTAAAAATTTATTTTAATCTGTTGGCCGCTTAATATACTTCGATTTTTTGCGTTGCTTAGGGAAAGTGTGATTTTTAGCAGATTTTGCGACTTTAGGTAGATTTTTCCTAGTCCCCTCCTTTTACATCCTTAATAAACCACAATTCCAAGTATATTCATCTTTGTTGTTCCATCGGAGCATTTTCCTTTGCTAGTACCCTACTTTTAATTAGCATGATTTCGGTACATCAGTCAGTAAACACATACAGTAACATACCACAATAATGACAGCAGTCCAAGAACGCGGAAAACAATATTGTTCTTAACATCAGCATTATCCTTTTTAAACAAGACAACCTTGCATTATTTGAACAGATCAAAGTTTTTCAGCATAAACTTTACGCAAATATCAAGTGTAAGGAACACTAACGCTCAGATTTGGAAGTAAAATAAATTTGTAGTATAAACTACATATTGACAACAAATGAATAGTGCAAACTTTACACAACTACTAGGTGTATAGAAAACTAACAGTCAGATTCCCAATTCTAATTTTACGTAGAACATTTTGAAAAAATTAAGCTTCCGCAAGGCTCTAGAACTAAAGCTAAGATGCAGTGTAAACTTTACACAACCACAGAGTGTAAAGAAAATTTCAGTCGGATTCGTAATTCTGATATCACTGTGATATTACGATCAACATTTATGAAAAGATTAATTCTCCACAATGGACCGAAGACAAATAAATATCAGATGTAAACCACTTTACACTACTCTTTAGTGCAAACAAATTGGCGTATCACATTTGGTTTCTGGTTAATTTTTAGACTTGAGATTATGTCCAGACTCATAACCCAGAACTTGGCAGAAAAAACAAGCCAGAAACACGTTTGACTCCCCCATTTTTTTGAATTTACACCTCCCGAGAAAGCTAAATGTTGATGTAAACAAACTCAATTCGCTGTGACGCGTACCCCTTAGAAAGTAGTTTATTTTTGTACTTTATTTTTATCCTATTCGACCTCGCCCGACTTTTGAACAGAGAAAGTGGCGAACAAAAAATGGACAAACACGTATTTTCCACTGTCCACCACATTCTAAACTTTAAAAATCTGGATCTAACGCCCCATTGAGTGTAAATAAATTCGGTTCGGGCCAGTTTGTAGCCCTTTGATTGTAGTACGTTTGAATGTGCCAAACTTATGTTCCGCAAAATATTTGATATGATTTACCAATCAAAATACGAAAAAACCTGTTTTTTGCCCATTTTACACCACAGATTTCGAACTTTACATCCCCATAAACAACTCAATTTTACGTTTTATTTGAACCCGGCTTGCTTCGACCAGTAGCCCTTAAAAGTTATTTTATTTCTATTTTATTCATTTCATCCCAACTCATAATCGAAAAAGTTGGCAGAGAAATCTCGGACAAAATCTATTTTTTTACTCATCCACTAGAGTGTAAAGTTTAAATCCCTAGTACTAATTGCGTATTGATTGTAGAAAAGTTTGCTGGTAAACACAAGATAGTCCTTGATCCATAGTACATTTCTGTCTGAAAATATTTCCTAAATCTCATAACCGGAGTTGTTGGCAGACATAAACAAGTCGAACGTGCATGGTTTTGCCGAAAGAATTGAAAAAATAAAAAAATCAGTACTTAGAAGCTTTGAACCCATTAAACTTTTTATAAAACCGCATGCGAGAACGGATGCGTCAGCCTCTACACCAACTGGACAAATCGGCGAATTTGAATACTTCATTAAAAAATATTCATCATTCTACTGAAGTTAAAGAATAGTGCATTTATGATAATAAAATTAATTATTTAAAAAGACGAGTCAAAAAGCTCTGAAATAAGAAAAATCTGATCAAACAATATGCAATACGGAGTTATCTATCGGCATTAGAAAATAGATATATAATTCAAAGTTCACCTCTTCATACCTCAACAAACAGTGGCTGTAGAACAGTTTAAAGGTCAGATTCGTTATTCTGACCTTACGGAGAACATTTTTTTAAAATTCATCATCCTCGACGCTCTAGGCGAAAAAATTTTTTAGTGTATTGTTTACACCTGCACTAATAACGCGATATTGATTGTAAAGAAACAAAATAAATTTTGACGTGTAGCGCTTAGGATGAGGCACATTTTAAAGGTAGTTACCACGTTCTGTCTACTAAGTGGAGGATATGGCAGGGAAAAAATATTTTTTTGTCCCAGACTGTTTACAATAAATCGCCTCTAAATTTAAAAATATTGTTTTAAAAAAAGACCTTCTAGATTTTATAACCGTCTACCTTTTGAAATCAATCAGACTGCATAGAATGTAAAATTAGCTGAGTTAGATATGCTCGTGCACATGAAAACAGTAAAAAATCCGTCTAATTTACACTCCTGTACAACAACTAATGAGTGTGAAGAAATTTTAAGACCAGATTCGTAATCTACTAATCAAGGAAAACATTTTTTTAAATTTGGCCCTCCGCTGATCATTTGAATTTTTGGTGTAAACTTTACACACTCACGACGCGCTCGGTATTGAGTGTGAACAAGAAAAAATGGGGGTTCTAAGTTTTTTTATTATCTACCTTTTAAAGAATCGCACCTCTCAGATGTGTGCCGTTATAGCTGTGAGGGGGAGGACATATGTTGAGGGTACCCAAGTATATTATAGGTACGCGCTAATGCGCTACCTATGATGTATGCGGTTTCTTTTGTTTTGTAAAGCAATCAACAGACTTTTAAATTATTTCTTCACTTTCTGGCTGAGTTGTACACTGGTTGAATTAGTGGATGTACGAAAGAAGAAATTTTGACTTTTTTTATTTACCTTTGGGAAAAGGACAGTTATTTTTGAAGCAGTAGGTTTTGTGTAACGCCATTATACCCTTTTCACTTATTTTCTTGACACAGATTACGGTATTCATTTTCAAAAAATTTTTTGTAAATTGTACGCATTTACTGTAAGTTGTGCAAATCAAGCGTGAAATTTATTGCTGCAGTAAACAATCATAAAACTGCAGTAAACAAGCAAAAGATCAAAATTTGTGTAAAACTTATTCTGCATTTCTGTGTCAAGAAAACAAGTGAAAAGGGTATAGTTCCACTAGAAAGTGCATGAAAAGCTACAAAATAATGTCCTAAAATGACACGCTTACTACTACCGTAGCTTTAGAGCTGTATGTGTTAGAACACAGATCTTGCACAAATGATATTTGAATTAACGTCAAAATTTTTTTAAATAAGTAACACCAACAACTTTAAAACTAGCATAGCAAGGGGTCGTTTGTAGACACTGTTTTGCAGAGCATTTATGTCACTTACCAGCCACTTCTTAACCAAACAAGAAATTTAACTGATTTTCGGTATATTTTTGTACACCAATTTTTTAGAAACAAAAAGTTACAAATTTTTTTTGTGGGAAAGGAAAAGTCTATGTCTGCCTCCATGACGCACCATTGTAACTGCCTCTAATGTCGGCGCTCTAATGTCGCGCGCTCTAATGTCGTCGCGCTCTGATGTCGCGCGCTCTAATGTCGCGCGCTCTAATGTCGTGCGCTCTAATGTCTGTGTGCCGAATACTTGACATCCAAAGACACTTTAAAATAGCCAGTAATAAGCATAAGAACGCGCGTGAAACAACCTCGTACTTTCATCCTGTTCTCTCTAATAAATAATTTTGCATAATATCCTGCAAAAACTTTCTGTACCAGTTATGGTAAGTTGTAACATTTTTTTATTACATCAATGTTTAAGTTATCATTTGCCGCTATTCAAAATAAGGGCAAAAAATGATGTTATAGCACAGATGTACAATTTCGTCAAACTTTTTATATGGATATATTTCTGTATGCAATTTTCTTTGTACGTTCTGTTTATGATAGCTTAATTACCAAGCTTATAATATTGTGTTGTGGCTTCTGCAACAATAATATAAGAATGAATAGAGAAAAGTTAAGGCTAGCTTGGACTGAAACCCGGGCTCCTGATTACTGGTCAAGCATGCTTCGAAGTACACCATTGTAGGGCAGTAACGAAGATGCGGTCGGCCCAGGTCCGGCTAATTAAATATAATAAACAGTTTCAAAACATAAAAATAATAAGGCGCCAAAATCTCATTGAGCAATTTTATTGGTTAAAGATAATTTGCGGTTTATTGCTAATTTTATTGTTTATTAATTTTATTGCTAATCAAGCTTCAAGAGTGACCGCTTTCCGCACCCCCGTTTAAGAAATTTTGGACGAACCTGACATCGTTTTGCCGCAATCATGCGAAAAACAAACTTTACGCCTGCGAATCAATAAATTTGGGAAGATCAAACGATGTAAGCATCGAAGAGTATCACAAAGACATTTGTTTAGATTCTTTACCCCCAACGATCTGTAAAGGTCAGCTTAGATGGAAGTCGAGGACAATTTCAATCCTACCAGGCTATGCAGGTGTGACGGTTTATCATGCCAAATAGCATATAAACTGCCTAAAATAATTTTTCAGAGATATTCCTAGCATTGTTCTGAAAGAAAGATTTTCCTCTCATTTCCGTCATTCTCTTATTTTTCGCGCGGCAACTTTTCCAAAAAAACACAACTTAAAGAGAGGAGAAAATACTATGATATAGGGCATGAAGCATTGATTGGATTTCACAGTTTTTTTAATAGCATCAGCACTTATACGCAAACAAGATAGGTAATGCAAATACTTGAAATTTTTCAGATGTTCTACGTACGCGCTACAGTAAAGCTTATGATAAAGATACGATCAATTGCTTATTTATAAAAACATATAATAAACACTTCAATAAACGTTACTCAGTTTGAGATTACATTGCAAGCAAAGATGTGAATGTCTGATCGAGAGAAAACGCAATTATAGGAGATTATTTTTCTGATTGCGGGCGATTATTAGAATGGCAAAAAAAGGAAATTAACCGCTTTGCTAAACCTTCCAGTCGTCCATATTAAACGCAAAAACAAAAAAAACGATTTAACAAGATAGGCATAAACACATCTAATGAATAAGCAGTATATTAAGCGGATTTAATAAGAAAGACTAATATTGAGAAATGGCGTAAAATGAGCTTTTAATGACTTGGCTATAAAACTAGGATAAATATTTATAATCGTCGAAGCCTTGTGTGCGACAGAAATAAATTTATGCTATCTTCATGATTTTATGTGGCTGAAATCTGAGCGTAAGCCTGATTTTCGTACAACACAGTGAGGCTCAAAAACGAAAGGCATTAGCTAAAAATTTGTCAAAATATACGATGATAAAAAGTTAGAGTCTCAGAAGACACGGATTTAGCAAGATATCTGGAAAATGTATCAATGATAACATCCTTTTAAAAATTTCGGTACCTACACCAATTTTATTAATCCAGAAGCATCGGTACAGCTTGAAGATTATTATACTTGCGTAAACAGCAAGCTAAAATTGTGAAAGTGATGTCGTTTAATTGGAAAAGGCTTATTGACCTTTAATAGTTTAGTTTGTGGAACAGTCTCGCTATATGATTCGTAAATTAACTAAGCCGAGCGAGCGGCAAAATATTTTTTATAGTAGATTAGAATTAAATATGAAACAACTATAGATTAATGAAAATATAAATCTTGAATGCAGAATACCAAAGACATAATATAATTAGTCTATTGAGATAAGAGAAAAATTGCACGTTTAAATTTTTATGAATTTCAAAAGCGTTTCTAATCTCTTTTAACATTACTTACTTTAGCACTGTTCATATGTCTACCGTAAATACATAAGTTACTGGTAGGTATAGTTTCTACTACATTATCTATCTAAAATCTATTAAATCATCACAGTGCCTGACAAATTTGACATAAAAATCTGTAATCACTTCATGTGATGCAATAAGAAGGCTAATGATAAATGCTAAAATTCAACTGGCAGCTCAATTGCGCAGTCGCCACGGTAACGGATCGAGGAAGGATAACAAAAGTAGGGTAACAGACTGAACCCCAAATTAGGCAAAATCTGGGGGTGAAAGATCAGAGTCAACATGTCAACATCTACGTGCTTCGCAACCCTTCAAAACAATGTCGCTCCTAACTTGACTCTTTCGGGTAATCATTATCTGAGTCTCGCGTCTAATGAGCAGTCGAACAAAACCCGCTAATTTTGAAATCATAACATACTCTAAAATGAAAGAAAATCGGGTCTTTCGTCCGAAAAAATCAGTTTTCTGCGGCGCTGATAATTATAACATACTGATAATTAATAATACATAAGCTCCTAATGAGGTGTCTGTTAACTACTGCTTATACATAGACAGCTTAGCCATTAAATACATACTAAGCAACATGCGTTGAATACTGATGGCTGAAAAAATTTATAAATAACTTTTAAAAATTAAATTATTCGTACAATTTCGAGGTGTGATTGAGTAAGTGTAAAGATCATGAAACTGTAATGGTGATCCTCCCGTAATCGAGGTAGGACTGTCTACTTTCGAAAGTCATCATTTTTGACATATAAAGGAAACAAAATGAGTAAAAACGCCCGGAAACGATAAGTGAATTTATTTAAATTGTAAATTAATCTTTAAATAATTTTAGAGCAACTTGTTTGAGAATCGCCGAGTCATGTGTTTCAATAATTCAGACTGTCAAACTCTAAAACTCGATTCATAAAACTGAAATACCTATATGATAAGCAGCTCTGAAGTTTTTGATTTATGTATCCACTACACATAGGAACAAAAATTTTCGACTGTTTAAAAATTTTCGAACAAACAGTGAATAGGTTGGCTTCTCGGACTATGTACGTACATTAGTCTTCATAAATTTGAAATTTAAATTTTTTTGGAGAAACGAATTCTGGCTGTTTCCAGCTGCAAGCATTTAAAGAAAGTTGGAAAAAGTACGTCAGCCAATACTCCTGTAATATAAATATTTATGATGGCCTGCGCGCGTGAAATCCCTTGGAATAAATCAAATTACAAATATTAAGGATCGAAAACCTTGCAAGTGTTTATGCTACGCTTAGAAATCATTAAGCACCTCAAGAAATTGAAGCGGGACTCGAGAATAAGTAAAGTAGTTTACTTTAATGTGGACAATAAATCCCTGAAACTCAGTCTCTTAACAGCTCATTAAATTGATGGTGCTACGCATTCTAATTCGTTATCCCGGTGCTTTATCCCAATCTTGGCCTTTGTCCTGCTGCCCTTATTTTTTGATTAGGTATATCGTTGGAAATATTATCTATTTATAAGACATATTGGAATTCCCACGGGAATGCGAATAAGAAATCGTTCTGAAAGCGCCACCATTTATTTTTTCATACACGACGTTGCGTTATTTTTTGCTTTACTCGCAAAAAGCTCAAGGAAGGCTAAGAAATAGGTAATTTATATCTGAATGTGACAGCATTAGATACCGAAGCCAATTAAAAAAGATTTTTTGTTGATTAAAGATAAAATACAGCAAGCCTGCGAGTACAACACTTTTATAATTCTACGATAAGCGCATATCTAAGGGATTCCTATCATGATTCCAGTCGTGACAGACATCCCATATTCACCGCAAAATAAAGATGAGATAAATAAGAATTAGTTAAAGACCAAAAGAAGTATCAAAACCATAAATAATACGCATATCTTTCAAAGCTAAGGACGAATGATCCATAGGAAAGTTTTGCATTTTTTAGGTCTGATCATCAAATGTAGCTGAGTAATTTTATTTTACTTTATTTATTGCATATTAATTCAATTTATTTTAAATTTATGGATTCGTTTAACAGTTTGATTAGATCAAGCGCCATGTCAACTTTTATAACTAACAGAATAATTTTTTCGGTAGATGACTGTAAATGAAACCAGCCGTGTTATAATTATTTTTCTAAATGATCTCCGAGCGCTCGAACTTGTTTTTCCTAAAAACTTTATGTTGGTCACCTTCTTTGATGCCTAAATCATGTTTATTGTGCTCATTTTTTCGGCCCAATAATCCATTATATAAATGAAGATTTAATAGTTTCTTGATGCTGGTGAATGAGAAAAAATTTCTGATACATTTGCATTTTATTCATTTTAGCAAAACATAATGTTTTGACCAGACATGCACGTGGGGGTTTGCGGAGGGGGTCTCTAGACCCCCAGGATGAAAAAATGGAAAATTTTGTGGGGGGAGGGAATGAGGCAAAATAAAGGCCAAAAACGGATGAAACTTTAAAATTTTCTTCAAATATGCTTCTAGTTGACCAGAAACTGTGTAATAAAGTGCATAGTTTTACCGCTATTCTAGCGCTAATGTAATGTTAATTCTCTAGATTAATTTGGGTTTTAACACGTTGTGTAATAAAGATCAGATAAGGCTAAATAGCTTAGAACAAAATTATATCACTTTAGAAAATTAACTACAGCCCTTTACACAAAACCTTATAAAACGCTAGTATTTAATACTTATACACGTTTTTGAGGTTATTTTAGCCCAAAAAAGCTCAATTTTCGACCCCTAGACTGGCTGACCCCTCCCCAGATCGGCCATGCTGTGCATGTATGGTTTTGACTCACATTTCAAAACAATTCAAGCGTCTTATCAATCTTTCTTCATTGTAGCATTCACAAAACCAGTTCACATCACTGAATTTTCTTCTTATAACAAATTTAAAAATGTACTATTTCTTTGTTTAGTGCGATCCAAACCAAACATTGGAGCCAAAAGTTCTGATGCGCGCGGATGACAAACACTTTCCTACCGCTGTTATTTAATTACTACTACAAATTTATATTAATACGAAATTTCTTTTTGTAATACAGTTATTTCATAGAATGATCAAATTATTGCAATTTTTGGTACCTTTGAATCTTATATTTCTTTATAGCACATTAGAACGGAATTCATTTATGATAATAAATGATTTTAATCGTCCTCTAATGAAGTATAAACTTACTTCTGCGTATTTTGAGATTTTTCTTTTTTGTTTTTTTTTGCATTTGCATTTGAAGATTCAACGCATCAATTACAAATTTAATAAAAATGGAGCAGACGGTGCGAAACGCCAAAAACAACATTTTATTAATTTGAAATTTGCTAGATTAATTACTCGAAGATAAAAAGTTGCATTATCTAACACCACTGGAGTAATTTATCTATTTTTAAGAACATTTACCATGATTTGTATATTGTTTCTGGCATTTAACGAAAAAATCAAACGATTAACCGTTTTGTTATATATGTACCACTCTAGTATAGGCATTCTTTACTTCTAATAGTCATTTTTTTCAAGAATTTTTCTTCAATCAAAATCTTCGATTTTGTCAGTTTATGTTCTTAAAATCAGCCTTTTTGTTACGGCGAGGCATCAACGCATTTTTTACTTCTCAAAGAAATTCTTAGGTCCTTCGACAAAAATATATAATGGATCTGTACCACGCGGACAAAATTACTCAAAGTTTTCTTTGTTTGCAAGACAATACCCATTGAACATACGAGTTTAGTTAGCAGAGTAAGTTAAATTAATTTCTGAATTTCCTTTTAATTAAAGATTATAGACGAATCAGAAAATAGTGTCTTCATTTAAACGTAGAGTAAACAATGAAAATAAATAAGCAATATTATTTATCTCTGTTTTTTTATTTTTATGTCAAGTTTATAAGAAAACATAAGCTTGCGTTGAGAATGGAACGAGACGCTTTAATCCATGCACCAAAAGCATTTTTATGTACAGATAAATTCTAAATGAAAATCTGAAATTTTTTCGACAGCTTGGTAAGAAATGTAAGTTGGATGACCAATGCTGGCCTGCATATTCGTACTGCGAACGCCAATTAGGATTTCATGCTAGGGAAGACGGACATTGCGATGGATTCTTCGAAGACGGTGAAAAATTGAAAATTAATTCCCGCTCTTTGATTTCCACGAATTCGGAATACTAGTTATATGTAATAGAATGTCGCAAACTTAATTGGAACGCGTTATAAATTTTGAAAAATTTTTTTGCAAAATATTTTGAAATAAATTCTAAAAAAGTTGAAAAATAAACAAATGTTTCCAACAAAGGTGATTTCTAATTGAAAAAAAAAACGTAAGCAGAAACAGGACTAGTTTGTTGAGAATTCAGAAATTTGTTTGTATAACATCAAAATCCCGAATTTTCGAATAAATATATAAATTATCAATGCTGGGGCAGTGAGTAACAATTAAGCGATAAAATTGAATAAACCCAAGCAGGACATCTGAAGGTCTGTCGATTTTTGGGGGTCCGCCAGATTCTCGGGGTAGGGGGCCAGTCCGAACTCCTCCCTCTGGACGAGGACCTCCATTCCCATGTGTAAACTCTCCTCTTTAAAGATAAAAAATCATTTAGCTTCTACCATCATTTTTTAACGTCCAATTGTACTGATTGGAAGAAGAAATACTTGGTATCCGAGGTATACCTACCTTGCAGTGCCACCATTGAAACAAAGCCTAAATTTTACTACAAGCACGATTGCGATGCAGGTGACTTTTGTTTCTTGTATTCGCACCTCTGAGCCAGGAATATTTATGAGGGCCACTGTTGTCCCTTGCCACCGAAAGGCGTCAACAACACTTCTGAATTCGTATGGACTTGCCTGATTGGAAGACCACATCCCGAGGACGGCAAGTACCTAGGACCTGATCGTGTTTTTTTTCGATTTTATTTTAACACGGTAAGAATCATACGTAATGTGCAAAAGCTGATTCGAGGAGGCGGGGGCTCCCCAAAGACCCAGCATAGTTTGCGAGATAAAGAATGGATATGTAATTTGCAACGATTTTAGGCTGCTTCTCAAAATTTTCCGGCTGGCACTTTGCGCCAGATAATACCTATGAATGACATTTTTTACCATCTTGGCGACTTGAAGCCATATTTTTGCTCAAGTAATAAGTTTTAAATCGATTTCAAGAGCAGAAGCAGCTATTTCAGCATAGTTTTCTTCCATCTTCAATAGTGTTGTAAAAGATATCTTTATCTTTATCTTTTTAGCAAGATAAAGATAAAGATCATCTTTATCTTTATCTTGACGATTTCTTTATTTTATCTTTATCTTTATCTTTATCTTTTAGGAAAATCACAGGCTATCTTTATCTTTATCTTTTTGATAGGAATTTATCTTGCTATAAAAGATAAAGTATGTACATAAGTTAGCACGTAATCCAAAATGCAGGTTTGACGTGAAATACATTTAGACGGATTCAAGTTTTACTGTGATACAAGAAAAAAAGAAAACGATTGTTTAAACCCTACGAAGTGCGGCCCAAACTAATGCCTGTATATCGAGGGTGTGGGTAAAATCCGGAAACGGAAATAGAAACAGAAACGATGGGCAAAATACGGAAACGGAAACGTAGTTATAGTATTTTGCACACAGTTCCGTTGGGGGTTTCTCCGCTCTGAGGGTTATATAAAGTGCCGGAAACGGGGTTCCCCAAGTAGGGCCCATCAGGGTCAACACACCCAACCCCGTCTCCGGCAAAATTTCACCCACTGAAGGGGATTTTAGGGGCTCGGAAACGGGGTACCCCATAATTCAATTGTGAAGCTGAACCCGGTTTCGTCGGGGGTTTCTCCGCCCTGGGGTGACCTGAAGTGGCGGAACTGGGGTTCACCAAGTAGGACCTATTAATTTGAACACCCCGAACCTCGTTTCCAGCAAAATTTCTCCCACTCTGGGGGTTTAAGGGCTTGGAAACGGGGTAACACATAACTCAAAATGTGAAGCTGAACCCGGTTCCGTCGGGGGTTTCTCCGCCCTGAGAGTGGTCCAAAGTGGAGGACCGGGGTTCCCCAAGTAGGAGCTATTAATGTGAATACCCCAACCCCGTTTCCGGTAAATTTTCTCCCACGGAAGGGGAAGGGGCTCGGAAACGGGGTACCCCATTATTCATATGTGAAGCTGACCCCGGTTCCATCGGGGGTTTCTCCGCCCTGGGAGTGGTCCAAAGTGCCGGAACCGCGGTTCCCCAAGTAGGGTCCATCAGGGTCAACACCCCTAACCCCGTTTCCGGCTGAATTTCACCCACTGAAGGGGAGTTTAGGGGCTCGGAAACGGGTACCCCATTATTTATATGTGAAGCTGACCCCGGTTCCATCGGGGGTTTCTCCGCCCTGGGGGTGGTCCAAAGTGCTGGAAGCGGGGTTCCCCAAGTAGGGCCCATTAGGGTGAACACCCTAACCTCGTTTCCAGCCAATTTTCTCCCACTGAAGAGGGGTTTAGGGGCTCGGAAACAGGGTACCCCATTATTCATATATGTAGCTGACCCCGGCTCCGTCGGTGGTTTTTCCGCCCTGGGGGTAGTCCAAAGTGCCAGAAGCGGGGTTCCATAAGTAGGGCCCATGAGGTTCTACACCCCCAACCCTGTTTCCGGCAAAAAGTTACCTATAGAATGGGGGTTTAGGGACTAGGAAACTTAGTAGTCATTATTCACAGTAACTGACCCCGGTCCATTCGGGGGTTTCTCTGCCCTAGGAGTGGTCCAAAGTGGCGGAACCGGGTATTCGCAAGTATTACCCATTAAGGTCGACACCCCAACCCCGTTTTCAGGCAAAATTTTACCACGTACATATATAAATAATGGGGTACCCCGTTTTCGAGCCCCTAAACCCCCCTTGATTGGGAGAAATTTTGCCGGAAACAGGGTTGAGGGTGTTCACATAATAGGTCCTACTTGGTGAACCCCGGCTACGGCACTTTGACGGCCCCCAGAGCGAAAAACCCCCGACGGAACAGGGTTCAGCTTCACATTTGAATTATGTGGTACCCCATTTCCGAGCCCCTAAACCCTCCTTCAGTAAATGAAAAATTTTCGGAAAAGGGGTTGGGGGTGTTGATATTCCTGATGGGCCCTACTTGCGACCCCGGTTCCGGCACTTTGGACTACTTCCAGGGCAGAGAAACCCCTTACGGGACCGGGGTTTCTCATATAAATAATGGGGTACCACGTTTCCGATTTCCTAAACCCCTTCAGTGGGAGAAATTTTGCCGGAAACGGGGTTGGGGGTGTTTACATTAATAGGTCCTACTTGGGGAACCCGGTTCCGCCACTTTGGACCACCCCCAGGTGCGAAGAAACCCACGACGGAACCGGGGTCAGCTACATATATGATTAATGAGGTACTCCGTTTCCGCGCCCCTACACCCCCTTCCATGGGTAAAATTTTGCCGGAAACGGGGTAGCGGGTGTTGAACCCTGATGGGTCCTACTTGAGGAACCCCGGTTCCGCCACTTTGAACTACCCTCAGAGCGGAGGAACCCCCGACGGAACTGGGGTCAGCTACATGTATGAATAATGAGCCACTAAATTTCCTAGTCCCTAAACCCCCATTCTATGGGTAAAATTTTGCCGAAACGGGGTTGGGGGTGTGACCCTGATGATCCCTACTTACGGAACCCCGGTTCCAACACTTTGGACTGCCTCCAGGGCGGAAAAACCCCCGACGGAGCTGGGGTCAGCTACATATGTGAATAATGGAGTAGCCCTGTTTCCGAGCCCCTAAACCCCCATTCCATGCAGCGTTTTTTTGTACAAGGTCCGTTTGTACATGTAGAAAGATGGTACCCGAAAGTCTTTGTACATTTCGTACATGCAAATTTTTGTGTACTAAAATATGGTACAGTAGCAATTTTAGTGTTGTAAAAACAGAGTTTTTCGACTTTTAGTAGTGTATTTCAGCTAATTTCTGAGTCTCTAAAGGCAAAAATCACCAAGAATCGTCTTAAAACGGCGCGAAGCGCCGAAAAATTTGACATTTTTCCTTTTGAAATGCAATTTCTGCAATTATAAAGATACCAGAACACATAATTACTCATTTCGGCGCGAAGCGCCGAAACTTTTTTCGAATTTTAGACCTTTTTTGCAATTTTTGACTTCCAAAAATCGCTGTACATGTACAAAGTCGGTCCCGAAAAGTTTTTGTACATCGGGAAAAATCTTTGCCGAATACTACAAAAAACGCTGCTTTCATGCGTAAGATTTTGCCGGAAACGGGGTTGGGGTTTTGACCCTGATATGCCCTACTTTTGGAACCCCGGTTACGGCGCTTTGGACTACCCCCAGGTCGGAGCAACTTTCATCGGAACCGGGGTCAGCTTCTCAGTGGGAGAAATTTAGCCAGAAACGGGGTTTGGGGTGCTCATCCTGATGGGCCCTACTTAGGAAACCCCGGTTCCGGTGCTTTGGATCGTTTCCGTCTCCGTTTCCGGCTTTTATACATCGTTTCCGTTTCCGGATTTTACCCATCGTTTCCGTTTTCGTTTCGATGCTTGTGAAAAGAAAGAAATGACTTGCTGTCAGCGAGTGACAAGCACATAGCTCTGGGGGAATGGAAGGGTCCGGCCGGACCCCCAAAATTCAGTAGATATGTAGGACTTTTTAAACGTTAATTTGTGCTATTTTGGCCATTTTGGGCTTATTTCCCCCTAAATTGGTGTTGGTTCCCCACCAAAATAGGACGGCCAGTTACGTGCCTGGCCAGTAGTAGTATTACGTGGGTCAGTTAGATACCGCGGGTAAACCCCCAAACCTACATTTATGTGTGCTTCATGCCTATTACCTCTTTGACCTCAGGCTTTGCATCACCCACTCTGGTTTATTGCACTTCACATACAACATTCTCCTATAGTCTGTTTCATTTAACTTTGCGGTTTTCTTCTGCAATTTATCACAAGAATCAGGCTACAAAAGCGGTTTAAACTAATGCGGCTCAAAACAAGCATATGTCTCTATATGACTCAAAATACTGTAATATATCATATTTAATGTATTAGTTTAAAACACTTTTGTGACCGCTTCAAACTTTTTCAAAAAACCCCAAAGTTGAATGAACCAGACTATAGGTCCAGGCGACCATATTTACACTTTATCTTTATCTTTATCTTTATCTTTTTGGTTCCTTTATCTTGCAAATTATCTTTATCTTTATCTTTCTTAATTTTTATCTTTATCTCTATCTTTATCTTTATCTTTTATCATCTTCAAGCATAACTTCATAAAATTTCTGACGCTCCGCGTCAATTGATACAAATACAGGGAGTAGAGCGGTAATTCAAGCTTCTAAACGTCCTGCCGCCTGAATTTCAAAAATTGTTCCGGCGCTTCCTGGCGAATTTTCGCTAAAGTCAAAGAAAGTAGATTATTTTTTCACTCAAAATTGTCAAAAATTTTAAATTTCCAATAAAGTGTTGCTCCAAAAGCGATTGTAAATAAAAATAGACAACTTGAAACGCCGAAAAAACGCTATTTCCCGCGTGAGGTGCAAATTTTTGAACCTATTTTGACTATTTTTGAAAAGTTGGAATACCTTTTCAAAAAATTTTGAAAAGTTGGAGAAAAGTTGGACAAAGTTTGGGATAAAAAACGATGGGTAGACGTCAAAAACAGTGTTTTTTTTGACGTGGACGATGCTCGTTTTTCTTTAAAGCTAAGAAACATAAGAATTCTGAAAAAATTTCGGAAAAAATTGAGTCGGTTGAACAAAATATAGTCAAAAAGTGTGTTAATGGTGCGTAGCGTCGAAAATTTAAGACTTTTGTGCCAAAAATGAGCTAAAAAAAGCTTAAAAAGGCGCATTTTTAATTTCTACGAAAAATCGACAAATCTGGGGGTCGCAACCATTTTGCGGGGGTCAGTAGCCGTTCCGGGTGGTCAAACTCCCCAAACCCCTCAAGAACACGTATGGTACCGCCCCCTTCGGAAAATCCTAGATACGTCACTGGTAATGTGCAAATCCGAATTGTGGAGGTCGAAAATTTTTTTGCAGAGGTCAAAATAAGGCCAGCAATTGGTGGTTGGACGAAATAACACAATTTTTCGACATTTTTTGACATTATCTATTCATTGGCAATAAAAAAATCGCGGCAAACGGACACTTTCGAAAATTCGCTTTTGAGTCTGTAGGGAGTTTTTTAATTTTAAGGTACAAACCTCTCGCACCCATTTGAAGCAAAACAAACAAATATTAATGCGATTATGCGAGACTTTAAAAGAATTTTGTTAGATATTCTCCAATGAGGCTTTTTTGGCATAAATATTCATCCGCTAATTGTTCAGAAATCTTTCATTGTTGTTTCTTTAATTCTCCGTTTGATCGCTACTATACTTGAGCAGCAACAAAATTTTATGGAGGCCGGATTGGGCAAAATTACCACAAATAGCACTAAAAATTTAATTCTGGGGTCTATCGATTTTAGGGGTCTTTCAAATTCTAAGGGATCCAGACCCCCTCCGCAGACCCCCATGCCCAGTTGCGGTCGCCATCATTCTATGCAGAAGGATGGACAATCATTTGTGCTTGCTTCACTATACTTCGCGTCAGTCGCAAATAAAGATCTGATAAAAAATTGATTAAAAAACAAAGTTTAGAATGAGAATAAATTTTTTATAAAACGCGTCGATTTTTTCGTTTTTCGCAATATTATTATATTTTCACTTCTATAATTCGTTCTGCATTTCCGAGATTTCTACCTTTGTAGGTCCATTTGCTGCTCGGTGCCACGCTACAGTGACAAATATTCTGATAATGCGAGCTCTTTTGTCGTTGAAAATCTATGTTTTGAGCGGAAAAAAGTGGCGACGTGTGCAAGATTGATTTGCAATGCTCAGAAGAGCTAATTTGCGCCCCTGTCAATAAATCGCGTAAGCTGTGTTTCAGTTCAACGCTTAGGATAAGTGCTTCAATTAATTAATTCATGTTTAAACGCTGACAGAAAATTTCAGATTTTTATGATTCTTATGATTATTATGATTTTAATTTTGTGATTTAAGATTGTTATGATTTTATGATTTTAAATTTTTATGATCATTGTTCAACCGTATTTCACCTCGTCAAATTTTTAGACGTGGTTCATATTTTCCGCGGAATCAAAATGCTGGAAAAATTTAACGTCCTCGTGACAATGGACGATATTATGGAAAGCCAATTTGAGAAATTATGATGAATAGGATCTATGTCTGTCTCTACGGTTATTTGTACTGTGTGGAACAGAATCGTTCATAGAAGTAGCGTAAAATTCAAAAAATAAAGGACTATTAAAATTTTGACAATCTGGCAAATTGTTCATGATAATTGTATCAAGTAATATTTCAATTCAGATGCAAATGAGAATAAAACTGATCGATGATATCAAAATTTGAAAAACGAGTAAAAATAAGCAATGTTGCTGAATGCGCATATACAATTTACAATTAGAAATGTCCGATTATGGATCTATGAAATTTTTTAGAAATCCCTCTATACTTTGTTTTCAAATGAAAGTTTCGCCTAAGCTATGCGCATTCAATGCATTGCGTTGCACATCAGGATTCTTTTTCGCAAGCTGATCCATCTCCCTTGAAGCCTGGCTTGCATGTGCAAGAAAACGAACCATTGAAAATATTGGAGCACGATGCATCGGAGCTGCAATTATTCATCCTTAATAAGCATTCGTCAACGTCAGCAGGATCTACAAAATTAAAGATCCCAGAGAAGTAGTATAAATTTATAAAAAAAGGCGACAAGTCATAAAATATCAAAAACAAAGCATACCATGAGAAAAAACTTTTAAAAAATCGATGAATTATTTTTGCGTTTCTAAGCTTTCATTATCAAACGATTATCTTTTCGTAATTTAAAATCTACATTTTTATATTTAAAACTAACACAAAGTATAAAATATTTTTACCGAAATTTCAATAAGAATATTAGCGATATTTTACATTATTTCTCCTAAGGCTAAATTGGTACGAAAATACAGTTGCTTCGAAGAACGTCATTTCGATTTCCCATGCAGCCAAGGCTTTACGTCACTTTACTTTCATCGTCGCCCAGTGGACAGTTTTCTTTGCCGTCTAAAACCAATTTGGTCTCTATGCACTTGCCTGATTTTGAGCCATCGGGCGTAATTTTACAAGTATAAAAGTAAGAGTCAGCCGACGCTTTTTCGGCATTCGCTCGATTGCGAAGAATGCTACAAGTTCTGTCTGGAATTAAAATTTGAATCTATACATTATAAGACTGATTGAGAAGCGTGAGGGAAGCTAAGTTCGTATTTAGGAGGAGTGGGGCGTGCACGCCGGTGTGGGGGTTTGGGTATTTAGACCCCGAGATTCCGGTAGACCCCCAAAAATCGCTAGACCCTTTGAATCGAATTTTTGTCATGCGTTTGGGATTTCGCCGGTTCTAAACAATCAAGACCCCTCAGAATTTGGCTGCTGCCCATGTATGGCGGGGCGGCTTTCTTCCTGAAATGAAAAATTTTAATCGTATGCTAAGAAAATGTAGGTTTTCAGCCATTTAACTAGGAATCCTAAAAGTCAGTGCTGATGTTCTAAAAGTTCAAATTTAGGATAAACATGATAAAATTTTTTTAGTTATTCGTCTCTATTGTCCACCGTTTCGAAGCCCCGAAGTTGATTAAAATTCGGATATTTAAGAATTTTTCTGAGTCGAAGCTTGAGCCAGATAATGAGGAATCAATCATTAAATTAATGCAAGCGAAACGATGTTGTTCTTAAACCGGCAGTCGATAGTAAATCTCAGTATAGTATAATAAGTTTTGACACTTGACGCTTAATCGCATAATTTGTTGCGCTTAATACATTTTTTGATGGATCATGTCAGAATAATGTCCATTTCTAAAAAGACCAATTAAGTAATTAAAATTTGCAAATATAAAGTACCATTGTTGAGAGTCTCGTCCGATTGATCGGTGCAGTCAGTAACATTGTCATCCACTTTGCTGTTTGGCAGGCATTTACCGATTCCATTTTGCATATCGCACATATAGTAGCCAGGGCAACAACCTGAAATACATGTGATATCAAAAGCATTGAAATTTATTGCTGAATTACTTAACACACATTGGCCGTGTGTAGAGCAGAGGCAAAATATGAGCATGCATGTTTTAAAGAAAATTACTACAAAAATAAATACGCTTAGAATATGATGCTCTGAAATATTATACTCAATATTTTTCAGAAGCGAAGAATAGACTAAAAGAAATCTGTCACCTATTCTATAAAGATCACGGTGTATGGCTGACTTGTTAATTACCAGAAAATACCATTTTAATTACCTACATAACAAAGCTCAATGAGAAAATCACCTATTGATTCGTCAGTACCATCAGGGCAGTCGAGTTTTTGGTCGTGGAATTTGGTCAGAGGAATGCAGGAACCGTCTTTACACTGGTAAGTATAGTTTGATGAGCAAGTGCAGGTCGAATTACAGTATCCCAAGCAAATAGTGTCTTCTTGATTTGTCCCTAATCAATGACTTTGAACTTCACTGTGTGAAACACACCATTCATAACAATAATATAATCTGATTAATAATTAATTTTAATTAATCAATAGTATAATCCAACCTGATTACCTTTTTAATCAATTTGCTAGTCCCTAAATTTACTGAACTAATTGCCTAATTTCCGATGGATCAGTCAAGAGAAATTATACGCTTAAGTCAATCTAGAATATTAATATGGAACACAGAAAATAAAATAACAAACGATTAAAAAGAGAAAGTGGTTCACAAGATAAAAAGCCTGGAGTAAAATAGGGGCTGGGGCGATGAACAAAACTTTAAACTTCCCACGGATTTATTTAATTAATTGAATTTTGACTGAGAACTTATTAACAGTCAGTGATTTTGGGCGAATCTGGTTTTTTATTCTCCAGAAAATTTACCAATTATTCGTGTAACTAAATTGAGCTTGAAAGATGTCTCTACTACACCTTAAAAAATCTTCAAAGGATTCATCGCTTTTATATTATGATTTTATGTGGCAAAACGATAAACGAGATAATCTAGAAAAAAGTGGAATTCTTGACTTACGCAATGGAAGAATTAGTGAGATAAGTTTAAGAAGTAGAAACACCATTTTGGTTGAGTCTACGAATCTATTGATTTGAAGCAAGCAATGTTTTCCATTCAGCTAAGGACAATGTCCGCTTCCCCAATGGAATCATAGCAACAAAAACACACTCATTTGCATATTTACGTTTCGAATAGAATAAACTGCCAGCTCCTGTACAAGTACGTAGGTCGCATTTTGCGTACATATGTAAGTACACACACACACACACACACACACACACACACACACACACACACACACACACACACACACACACATATATATATATATATATATATATATATATATATATATATATATATATATATATATATATATATATATATATATATATATATATTCGTAAGGTAGGTCCTGAGTAAAATTTTGGCTTTTCAATTAGTTAGAAGCTCATTTACCGGGAAAAAACACGATTTTCTGAATTCGAAGCGAATGAATATCGACCGTCTTTAACATTTTTCTGTTTTCTGCCTATGCATTCTATGACCTTACAAGATGCGTCCAGTGGGGGTGTTTTTAAAGATCTAGAGGCCTCCAGAAGATGAAAGTGACAATTTTTTAAGACAATGAATTGAAATTAAGGTCAGAGAGCGAACGAAACTCAAGTAATGACTAGAGTATGAGCTCAGTATGAGACTGTAATTATAAATGGTGGGGCACTTGTATCATCTTCATACATCACAAGAATGCGATTAAATTCGGAATAAAATTGTTTTGTGAAGTAAATGAAACTCTAGCATCAAAGAAATCAACAATGTTTCAACAACTATTTTATAAGTATTCTTGGAAGAGGGTTTTGGGATTTCGACCATAGATGAATAGCGCAGGAATTCTGTGGATTAGCTGTGAAAAATTTGGAAAAATGCTTTTTTTGGCTGAAAAACCTTGGGCACACGTCAAAAACTCTATCTCGACGTTTCAGACATTAAATTTTCAGCCAACATAAAGAAAAAACGCTTAACAGCCAATACGATTTTTCTCTCTCGGAAAATCGACAATTCTGGGAGGGTTGGCAATGGCATCCATCTTGCGGAGGTCAATACGTGTCGCATCCACGATCTTCTGGCCAAGGGTGTGGAACCTGAAATTTTCCTGATAGTGTAAAAAATTGTGCGAAAATCCATCCACTATGCTTAAAGCAGCGATTTTTTGCCATATTTTGATAGACAGAATCATTTGTGATTCGAAAAAGTAAAAATGTTTCGGAAGTTTTCTGATTAAAAGCCTTCACTCTGCTGTGAGTTGCCGGCTTATTTGCAAAGTAGGGCTCAAGCCCGCGTGTCCACAAAGAAGACAAAAATACAGGGCACTTTGTTGTATGCGTTTGGCCAGGTTGATACCCTAAGGTACAATTCTATTGGCTGCTGGGTCGAATTCGCTCTTCGCATGAGCTAGGGTATCTATCTATGCCCGTGTTTACTACTGCAGGGTCGACCTAAACCCCCCGTGAGACTTAGCGTTTCTGGCCTGTAACCCTTTTTCTGTGCCCATGATAATGTAAGACGGTGTTGTACAAGTGTTCGCCATTAAACCCACTTGGTGCGAGCCGCTCACAATGAATATCGTTATTCAATCTCGTTGTACATATTTTATTCATCAGCGTGAACATCAGTTTCGCTGTAGTTAATTATCTCTTAATGTACAACTATCGCCTAAAAAATTGTGACATCATCCGACTAATAGCGTTCGCTAGTCTCCGCTAACCAATTCTCAAAATTTTGCGATTTACTGTAATTAGAAGTTAAAAAACTGATTTTTACGCTTTAGCGAGCGAGCGGCGGGAAAAGTGAACGCCGTCAGTTATGATGTCATGATCGGGACTAGGGGCGAGGGCTAGGGAACATTAATGTGACGATAAAAAATTTGGAAAAAGGGTCCTAGGAGGTGGGTTATTGGTGAATGACTTCCGATTTTTGGTCAAAAATGGCAAAAAAACACCTGAAAATAGCCAAAAAAACGCAAGCTTTCTCCAAAAATCGGGGATGGCGTTGTCAAACATTCTCCGACTTTGGGGTATGGTGGGACACTTTGGGTAGAACCAGGCCACTTTTAGGGCGGTGAGTGAGGAAAATAATCGACTTTTATCTTTATGGTGAAAGGCACCTAAAAATGGCTAGAACGCAAGTTCTTGCTGAAAATCGAGGCGAAATTTCCTGCCTTTGTGAGGAAGATTGGTGGGAACAACGACTTATGTATGGGATCCACTAACATCTCCTTGTTGTCCTTTCGTTCAGTCGCTGTTTTATCATGTATTAGCGTTTTACCAAATTTCGTGTATCATTTCTGGACAATAATTTTTTCTTGTCTTGTTCTTGTCTACTGTATTTGTGATCACGTAGGGAGTGAGTGAGTTGATTGGCGTGTGATCGCTTTGGTTTTTGCTTGTTGTTGCGGCCGCTCCCCGCCGCCTTTTTCTCGTCACGCTTCCTGTGGTGCTCATCGTCGATCGACTTCCGTTGTTTTTGGGCCTCCGCGCCCCTCGACTTTGTTTCCATCGTTGGACAAACGTTCCGTTTTTCGCCTCGTCGCGAATATCTTTTTCTTTGTTCCATTTGTTTGTGGGGCCTCAACCGTGACACGGACGACTCGGTTCCGTCGTCAAACGTTGGATTGTGAGGCTAGAAAATTTTGAGTGTCTTCGTAATGATTATTTCATGGTTTTCGAATTGAAAATCTTAAAAATAGCCAAAAATACATACATGGAGAAAATTATTTAGCTGTACTGACCTCGGTTATTGCGTATTCGAAGTCAAGTCAAATTCGTATTTTATATTAGAGTGCTACCTACACAGCATCCTTTTCATCCTTCTTTCAAACCTTTTGGAACCATGTCTTCCGTATTTTCGGATACCTAAAACAATTCAGACTAATTCAATTCAATTTCCTTATCGTAGAGATTATGTAGGTGCCTCGAACCAAATATTCAGCTTAGGTATAAATTAAATACTTACCCCACGACCGGCCAGCACGGCGGTCTAGGTTGCGTATTAGGTACTCACGGACGGACATCCCTTGGGGGGTCTACGTCCGAATTTCCATTTAGCCCGGCGCGCGTGTACCGTTAGGTTATTGCGCAGCAGAGCCTACCTTCCCCTTTGTCGCCGCTTCATCCCAAGGCGACCCATATTTTTTACAATAGGCTTGAAAGATTGAATTGTAAAGTACCTACCCTATTAAGTGGCTCCTAAATTGTGTAGTGCTAGACAATGATTTGCAACTCGGAAATTCGAGGTACTCATGCAGGTCTATTTGAGCAATGCTGAAGAAGCAGAAATCTGTGGCCATGTCGATAAGTCTCTTCAACATTGGGCGCGACGAAAAAGAAGCCAAAAAGAAGACGCAGCAAGGCAGAAAAAACGTAAACACCAGAAGGAGAGAAAACGCCAAAATCGATGTCCAAGCTAGTTACAGTAATATGCGATAATACACGACATGCTAGCAATGATTATTAGATACACATGCTCTAGATGAGATTTGTGCAATAGGCGAAACGATTAAAAAGGTAAAATAATGCTAGAAACAATCAGGCTTTACACCAAACAGCCTGCTGCTCTTAGCGGCTAGCTAATAATAATGAGGATCAACGCATGTTGAGTTCAAAATGAACGCCAACATGGGTGGAAGGTATGGCAGTACCTTACAAAATTAGTGCGAAAATCGGTACAAAGCGCCGAAAAAATACTCAAGAAATCATTGAAAGAACTGAAAAAATTATTGTTTTGTACATCTGACATAAAATAAGGTTTTCAGAGCTCCAGAAGTCAGTAAATTTCATTAATAAGTAGCGCCAGAAAAATTTGAAAAATCATGATAAAATATGGCTAAAATCTCAAAAATTGCATATTGTTCTCCATTGTTCCCGTTACGTTTTGACGACAGGGGATGATCGCCTGCCCCGCACACCTCTAAATCCGCTCTCAGTTCAGCAGCCATTTTGGGTGATCAGAAGCCCTTACTCTCATGAACATGCATAGTTTCGACCTCTCTCTAAAATGGCCACTGATATCCAGCTAAATTTCAAAATACTTATGCCCAAACTCATGTGAAACAGACTACAGCGCTGTTTTAAGAGTTCTGAGATTTTTTGGCTAAAAAGAGTGAAATATTTAACGTCCATTATTCGACCAATCTTCAAAACTTTTCCGTTATTTAGAACGTTGTAAGCAGACATGCACTTGGAGGGAGAGCTTGGGGTCTAGGAGATGAAAATTGAGAATTGTCTTCAAAAGCGCCTTAAATTGACCAGAAAATGTGAACACTGTTTTAGCTTTATACCAGTTTTTCAGGCCGTTTTAGTCCAAAATAGCTCAATTTTCGAACCCGCCCCCCAGATTGGCCATACTGTGAATTTACAGGCAAGTATCTCTAGGGAGGGGGGTCAGAAACCCCCAAAAATTCAAAGAAATAGGACTTTTTAAACATTATTTTGTGCTATTTTTGGCCCTAGTCCCCCCAAAAATTGGCGTTGGTTGGTCCCCCCCCCAAATAGGACGGCCAGCTACGTGCCCGTGAATTTATAGTCGTAGGGACGTGAAAGAATGTTATTTTAAATTGGCCCTATAATCCCTGAACACCTACGTCAGATGTGCGATTCTCGCGTGCATCTAATGCAACTGCTAAAAGCTGACTACTGGATGTAGTAATGCAGAAATTGCGCACAATCTTTACTTAATCCGAGAATTCACGGATCCGCTCTTTCATATGAGGATTGCAAAGTAGCGACTAAAGATGGGTTCTGGCAGGACTGATTCTTTTGAGACCAGCACAAACACTAGACTGGGAACACTAAATACAGTACAAACAAAACGACGGTTGACCAATTTTTCTAGAAATATACTTTAGAAATTTCGGGACTTTGGTCCTTCTCAACCGCTCTCTACTCTGAAGAATGCACCGACGCGTCATCAGGACTCGCCCAAGAGGATCCTGAATACGGACCTACGTTGGACTTATTTCTCAAAAGGGTGGGAATTGCGTCATTTTTTGATCGCATTTAAGGCAAAATAATGGAGAATCCTTCGTATACGACTGAAGCTCCGAAAATCTGAAGCTCTTCTGATACGATTTTTATCGTTATGTGCATTATCTTACTTCAAAAAAAATTTGACGACTAAGGAGGACGGTTCCTGTCGCCAACCCCCAATTCGGCCTTGCCTACATAAAACATTATGTAGTAAATTATTAATGTAAAATTTTCATTATATCTTGGCCATCTATATTTGACATGAAAAAACTGAGCCGGCTGAACAGCGACCGAAGATATGCAATAGCGCGAAAATGAGAAAAATAAACTACGCAATTAAGCGCGCGAGTAGTGAATAAAAACGAATCAGCCCAAAAAAAGCAAACGACTGGGTCAATTTGACACTTACATAAACAGAACTAAATTACAGCACACAGATCGAAGCGCTACAAATGCAAATCAATACCACCAAAAATAAAAATCGATACAGTCAATAATTTGTTCTAATCAGTCGATCGATCAATAATCTGCATAGGTACACACATCGGGTATATATATACATAAATCTAATCTAATCGCAAGCACCAAAATATTAATAACCACATGACGCAAATTTTAGTTGCAAAGAACCACAATTTAGGCAAGTTTTAAGGAAAAGCTACCATAAAATGTCATTTTAACCCAAGTACGAGCTTATAAATAATGCATAATTTGTGCTTTAGATGGTATCCGATTTCATTGAGATATCCTATTGACATCAAATGCGCATGAATTCTCCAGAAAATGTATTGCAAATGACGAGGGTATGATTGATGGGAGATATCAAATTTCTTCCCGTCCGGGCGATACCGAATTTCTACCAGTCTACTGGACGGGCAGAACTAAAAGTTGGACGGGGATAAGAGATGATTTGGACCGGACGGAAATGTTTTGTATAGAAAAACCTGAAAACCCCACTTTTAAAACCATAAAACGGCTTTTTTATCTAAAAAAACAACTTTTGGACCAGACAAACCCGTTTTTGGAATTAAGCAACCACTTTCTGACCAAACCAATCATATTTCAAAGGTGAAAACCACGTTTCTAGGCTAAGCATGCACTTGTTGGTAGTGTATAATCACTTTCAAGCTGGACAATGACTTTCTGAACCATGACATTGGATAACCAATCTTATTCATTGGATGGTTGTACGGGGAAAACCATTGACTATATCCATGTATGATTGACATCAGGTCCGTATAGAGGATTTTATTTCGGGAGGGGGTGGGGAAATTTTGGGGTCAGATATCTTGAGAACCGTTGGGAGATGGGCAAAACCAAAGGTATTTTTGAGCGTATCCCGACGTGTTCTATGCAATGGCGAAGAAGGATTTCATGAAAACATTTCACTTATATTTCATACTTATATTGCACAAATCATCGTTTAAAACTTCTACACAATTGATTTCTCGTCATTAAACCGACTAATAATTTCCTAGTTTCTGTCTTTATATTTAATCTTTGTGATTTACAAAGTAAACGAATACAGAAAATGAATGATCCGCCGCGAAGCGCAGAAAACATTTGACATGTTCTGCATGTCTAACTCTAATTTGAGCGGTTTAAGGAGTTAAAAGACAAAAACTATGGATAAACAATCAGTCCGGCGCAAAATTTTGAGTTTACTAGCTCGAAAGTACGCTAAAAATTTGTTTTGGTGGTGTTTTAGAACTACTTCGAGCATTTTTCATTCTTTCCTTTGGGGGACCCTAATGTTTCAAAAATTATTTTTCATTTCCGGGGGCCGCCCTTAAATACGGGTCTGATTGACAGTATGGCAGACCACACATTGACGTGGAAGTCCGGGTGCCTAGTTGAAGCCCAAGAAAGCGGAAAACTCCCCAGAATTATATTTAATTTTTTTCGTTTTTGTTCGTGACTTTTTGGTGCCAACCAATGGATAAAGCCTAATAACCTTCAGAAAATAGGTGCTGCCGCGTTAAGATTTGACCCCCCAACTGCAGCGAAAGCGTGATCGTCTCACAGTAAACGCTTTAAAATATGTACTTTAAAAATTAAAATTAAGTTTTGGACTTAAAGCCGATGACAAGCAAGTGAACACACTAAAAAAAGTTGTTAATGAACGAGATGGTAAAAAAATAGCTCCAGCTCGATGTAACATCAAGATTTCAGCTAATTTGAACATAGAATTTTGAAACTTGTTACATAGATCAAAATACCATTGCTTAAAATAAGCAAATGCATTTCAGCCAGCAGCTGGCTTCCTATGTTCTGCGGCGTTTTTTTACATTTTATTTTGATATTGTTCAAACGCCAGAGTTTCTGCACGTACGATTAGGTACCCTTTTTGACGAAGTCTTTCGCCAGAAAAATTATTAGAACATTGTTTAAAGCCTGAGTGAATATGTAATTTCCTAATGGTAGCAAAAAACCGTAAGACATAGTCAAAAGGGTGAGCAAAGTAATGGCAGAAGTGGAAAAGCTTCCGGCAATTACATAAGAGTATATCTGATTAGGATAGCGTGTGAATAAATCGCCGCAGCGCACGAACCGCAGGCACTAGGCCCAAATTTCTGTTATAACGGTTCAATTATGGACCTCTCAGTTTTTAGGATGCGAATGATCTAAATTGTACCCCTTTTTAGGATCATGGTCGAAAATAAGATACGTTATAAATCATGATTTTTAGTTTTCACACGAAATACTTTATAAGCGAGAAAAACTTGCTGAAAGATTAGTTTTGCGGGATTAAGCAGAATCAGGCGGGCATGCCCTCTGTTAGTAACTAACTGAATCTGATATATTTTGCATCTTATGTAGATATAACGGCTTGAAATTTCAGTTAGGGGAGTCTTCGGCCATTTCAACCATTTTTTAGGGGGTAAGGGGGTAAATGACTCCCAATTTCGCCACAAACTGCAAAAAACAGCTAAAAAATGACCAAAAAACCGCTAAAAATGGCCAGAAAACGCAAGTTTTTGCCAAAAATGAGGAGTCAAAAATTTTCCGACTTTGAGGGGACGACCATATTTGGGTGGGAGAATATACCTGCCTCACCCTCATCCCGCTAATTCACGTATGGTTCGCCATGAAAAATGGACAGAGCAAATCCGGTCGCATTTTGAAAGTCACAGGAGCAAATCTGCAATGACGAATTCGCAAAAGAAAAAATACGTCCCATTTTCGGGACGATCCCCAATAAAGGGTTAAACGGAGACAAGTTCCTCTGTATCATGTAAGTGATCTCAAAAACTGGGTTCAAATTAACCGAAGTTGAGACATGCACATCGGGGTCGGACCATAGGTGGGCTGCACCAAAGTTCTTGGGGGGGGGGTGCAAGATTTTTTGAAAGGTAAAAAATGGCTTCAAGAATGGTGGTATGCATACATGATCTTGGGGGGGGGTTGGGGGGGGTTTTCACCCCCCGCAGAATCATTTTTCACCCCCCGCAAAAAATTTTTCACACCCCCTTGAATTGGCGATTTTTCAAAAGTTTCCTAAACTAAATTGAAAATTGGGGTAGAAAAAGTGTCTTTTTAAGGGTTTTTGGCTATCTATTTGCTCAAAATCGCCAATTCATGTTTTAAGTGATATATTTGTCAATTTATTCGACTTTTTTCGAAATTTTTTTCATGATTTTATGCTCTAGAAGGATAGAGTATAGTCAGAAACGCCAAAAACGATGTTTTTTAACGCGTACCGGCCATTTTTGGGCCCAAAAAAGGCACTTTAGGTTTTCACCCCCCCCAGAATTCCCATGCTGAGCATGTATGGTGGTATGGCAAAGAAACACCATTTTTCAAGGCTTCTCAACGAGCATCATCTATAGTCATCTAAAAATTGGAAAAAAACAAAAAAATTTCAAAAATTGAATTCTGGGGGGTGCATATCCCCAAATACCTCATGCCCAGGTATAGGTTGGGCCAACATGCTTATTGAAATTCAAAGTTGCAAGTTGGCTCTCTATCTGCAATGGCGTTTTCTGCCGGCTCGACACGACGCGAATAAAAATAAAAATCGATAAGAAACGGAAATTTAAATATTACGTATATTGAGCAATAAAATTCATGCGTCGAAAACTGAAATTTGAACTGCAAAACGAAATTTGGCGTAAATCTAACTAGCGAACGATGAACAATGCAAACGCCGCCTTAAACGCAGACAAGATGATACTTATGACATAAAAAATCATCGAATAATTAACTAGCCGGACTGGTAGAGAAAAAACACTTCCTCGAGCTAAAACATTCATTGAGCATTCAAGGATTTTCCCGTCTAGAAATTTAATGATTAAATTAATTCGATTGAATTAAATCAAATTAAATGATGAAATTAAAATAACTTTTCATTCCGGACCTTTAAGACATTTAATGGCTCAAAAGTTTTATAGCAGGCTAAATAGGAGGAGCGAATTTCGTACTTAAAAATCGAACAACTTCGATTCTTTCTAGAGAAGCCAGGAGTTCAATTAATATTGAAATTAATCTCAATTTTAAACTAAATTACAGAGAACATTAGAAATATTACAATAATTAGGGATAAAAAAGGTACATAATTTTATGACAGACTATCAATTTTTAAAATTTATCTTCCATTCTATGGAGTATGGAGCCACAAACAATCCATGTACTGTAGTATGTAAGTCCTTTTTACTTACTGTAGGAAATTGTAAGCACAAAAACATATCATTAAGTAAAATTGGGTGCAAAATTATGGCACGTATGTGTTACCACGATAGAAGAATAGATTGGGATCATTATCGTGTGCAAAAAATGCATCGGGATAAATAATCAAATTAATGATGAAGAACTAAACACTAAATCGGCGTCAGAGAACGAAATCAATAAAACTTGACCCCACTGGATCTAATTACTGTATTTTTCATCTCAATCCGAATCCGATTCGTCGCTGGCGACCGGACTGCCCGCAGAACTACTCGACGGAGTTGGAGGAGCGGACAACGGTCGAGGATACCGGAATTTGCCAGCCTGTGCATATATTTTAAATATAAAAATTTATTTCTATCATATTTCAAGCTATAGAGCACTTTTTCTACGGATTTTCAGAAAAAATCTTGGAAACTTATAAAAATCGCCGATTTTTTGCGGATGAGTCAAAAAATATCAGCAGGGGTTCTACATATGTACTCGGGGCCTTAATCGTAACCAGAATTTTATTCAGAATATAGGGGCAAACTTTTTGACGTCCAATATTTCGAGAACCGTTAAGAGATACACGAATAAAATGGTATTTTTTGGGCGTTTCTCGAAGAGATCTATATATAATATGGTGAAGAAAAACCCTAAAAAAATCGAAAACGCATTTTTGAGCGTTTCTCGACGAGATCTATATATATATATATATATATATATATATATATATATATATATATATATATATATATATATATATATATATATATATATATATATATATATATATATATACTGAGGCAAGAAAAAAAATTTAAAAATCCAATTTTTTATTTGATTTCGAACTCGGAAATAAAAAATCTATCGTTTTACCAACCTGCATGACTAATTTTTCGATACTGGTTTAAATGTAGACTACGAAACATTTTGATATTTAGTATTTGTATTTAATTTTGGACCTTACAAAAAAACAATTCAAAAAAGAATGAATCGGCGCGAAGCGCCGAAATTTTTGACATATTCACCATTTTTAAGTCAAGTCTAAGCTTCTGTGGTAACAAATGTAATAAAAAATAATAAATCCGGCGCGAAGCGCATAAAAATTTGAGTTTAGCAGCTCAAAAGTGTACTCAAAATCTTTCCTGGCTACCTTCTTAGTGGACTACGATAAGTTTTAATTTTTTCCTTCAGGAACCCTTGTTGAAAATAAAAACGTTTGCTCATTTCGGACCCCGCCCCCGGCTGGTTACGCCCTTTTATGTATATATTAACATACATATGTACAGTACACCGCACCCAGATTAAACGTCAAAGGAGCAGTGAAGATAATGCCATTCGTAGCGAGCGTCGAAACATTTTGAGGGCGATATATTTTAGGCATAATGATACTGGTCAAATTGATTTCGAAGAAAAATATAAAAAAGCTGACAGGAAATTGAAAAGAGTCTACTGATTCGAAATAGACGAGAGACTAATTTTTATCAAATATTAATAAATAAATGTTTAATGAACACATACAGCCTTTGACAATTAAAAACAACACAAGTTTGATAAATTTCGTAGGAATTAAAGGTAGGTAAACTTCAATGGATATATGGGATCTTTTTTAACCCTTTAAGGCACATTATTTAATATCCATCTATTCATCCTACTCTTTTTTTGGCATTCTTAAGTGCGAGTGTCGCATATGCATACAATCATATTAGCAAATATATAAATAGTATGCATACATGTAACGGCTCGAAATTTCGAGTGAGGGTCCTTGGCCAATTTCAGTGGGGGAAAGGGTAAATGGCCTCACCTAAAAACGACCGAAAAAATCAAATTTTTCCAAAATGGGGGGGGAGTCAAAAATTTTCTGGCTTTAGGGGGATGGGGGACGGCCGACTTCGGGTGAGGAGATCCCTCCATCCTCCCTCTTACAAGTATGATACCATAGAAGACAAATTAATTATCTTTCTATAATCTATTATGCTTGCAATCTGTTTTATTATTATATTAATAGATCTATTATTTAATTTTGAAATAATAACCTATTATTTAATCTATTATCAATCTTGCAATCAATCAATCAATTAAGATCAAATTTCAATCTTGCAAACAATAATTAAGCAATTACCTTGGCTTTCAATTCGGCAACCCGTTCAGGATGAGTCTTCTGCATAGCAAGTTGCCTTGCCACTCGGTAGTACTAAAACACATTTGTATAAAATAAAAATAAGTAATATTTATTGATAATGTGCAATATACATGATCTAGGGGGTTCCATGGAAGAGGGAATTCACCCCTTCCCCTCCCAGAAAAGTTCACAGCCCCCCTTTTTTTCAACCTGCAACCCCCCGAATTTGCCATTTCCCAAAAGTTCAAAAGTGTCGAACTTTCGGCGATTCGCGCCAGATACTCATTTTTTTGACTATTTTTTGGCCAATTTATTCGAATTTTATTATTTTTTACGCTTCAGGAAGAAAAAGCATCGTCAGAAACACCGAAAACCGAAGTTTTTCTGACGCGTATTCACTATTTTTGGGCCCAAAAAGGGCACTTCAAAATTTCACACCCCAGAATTCCCATGCTCCGCATGTCTGATGAGGAACAAGAAGGGACTTACGTAGCCAAGATTTTTCCAGTCTAACAATTCTGATAGGCGTTCAGTGCGATTTCGCAATATTATCCGCTGACGGCGCGATAAAGAGCAGAAGTCGTACATGAGCTAAAATATTAAAATTTTGCAAAACAAGACATGCAAGCCACAGCTACTTCAAAAACTTGAGAAAAGAACCGTATTTGATGAATAAAAAACAAAGGAAAAATTTTAGGATAGAAAAAAAATAAAAGTCGAAAAATTGAGAAAAGTTTCTGATCATATATTTGCGTAGGCTAAAAATGTCTAATGATACATTTTTCATAAGGGAAGAGAAGCTAAAAGTTGACTGAAGGATAAACTACGTTATTAATTCAGGAAGTTCTAATGAAATTAGGCAAACAAGAGCGATTGACTGCTTCAAATTGATCAAAACTGTCGCATCAAAATATTATATCACTCTTTCACATAGACAGATAGCAGATCCTTATTTAAGGAGACGGAAAAATTAGTTTTTTTGCTTACATGATTAGCAAATGGAGAAAATCTGAAAATTTTAATTTAATAACAATTATTACAATAACCTGTGATAATTGCTGGACTGATTCTTCTGCGTTTTTGAATCGTCTATCCACAACATAAATGCCGTAACTCATCGGATCGGCCACGTGCTCTTCGATGAAGCAACCGAAGCCGGATAAATTAGTAGTTACAGAAGGCACCCCCATTACGGTGCATTCGGCTAAAAAATTCAAAAGACGCATCAAAGTAGTCGCTGCAATGCTTTTTATGCTTGAATATATATTATTTATTGATTTTTACAATTACTTATTCATTATACAGTCTCACCATTAAATTTAAACAATAAAGAACCGATTGAGTTTATTTAGGAACGCTTTTTCACGACCTTATCACCGGAAACCTGAAGAGTGTCCTGACATGCTTTACTTTAACAAAACGAGATTTAAACAGCGCGAAGCGCTGGTTAGTTTAAAAAAGCGCGACCTAAACGCTAAGTCCGCCCGTTTATGACTCAGCGCGCATAGATCATATTAATCAAAGGTAGCGCGTTGGCGCGTACCTACTCGGGTACCCCTAACACCTGTGCACCCTATCTACAGCTATAAGGGGACATATCTAAGAGGTGCGGTTATTTTAAAAAACAGATAATGAAAAAAGATATTGTTCTCTTTTTCTTCTTTGCACTCATATTGAGTTTGTGATGAGCGTGTAAAGTTTTGGCGTTACGATATAACATATAGCAAACTTTGGTTGTTTTTTACACGGCTTGTGAACAACTCAGTATTAACGCCACAAACAATTTAATGGTTTCGAATTGTGGAGGAAGGGGTGTTCCAGATATCACTTTTTTGTTTTTTGAATTTCGCATTAGTTCTCGAATGAGAGTGTAAAGACTGTGAAAATCTGGGGGCGAAAAAACACATTTTAATACGGCTTAAAGGCTACTTTGGGCTTACCAGCAAACTTTTGTACACTCAATACGGAGTTAGATCAAGGTATTTAAACTTAACACTCTAGCGTATAATGTAAAAAACAGGTTTTGTCTCAGATTTCTCCGCCAGTTTTCTTCAGTTATAAGTCAAAATAAATTGAATAAAATAGAAATGAAGTACTTTCAAAGGGCTATACGTCGCAGCAAACCGCGTTTAAAAAACGCAATATTGAGATATTTATGGGGGTGTAAAGTTCGAAATTTGGGGTGCACGATTTTTTTTGTATTCGGCAAAGATTTTTCCCGATGTACAAAGACTTTTCGGGACTGTCTTTGTACATGTACAAAGATTTTTGCGAAGACAAAAATTGCAAAAAATGTCTATAATTCGAAAAATTTCGGCGCTTCGCGCCGAAATGAGTAATTGTGTTTTCTATATATCTTTATAATGGCAGAAATTGCATTTCAAGAGTAAAAATGTCAAATTTTTCGGCGCTTCGCGCCGTTTTAAGACGATTCTTAGTGATTTTTGCCCTTAGAGACCCAGAAATTAGCTAAAACACACTACGAAAAGTCGAAGAACTCTGTTTTTACGATACTAAAATCGCTGCTGTACCATATTATAGTACCCAAAAATTTTGTGTGTACAAAATGTACAAAGATTTTTAGGAAGACAAAAACTGTAAAAAGGTGTAAAATTCCCAAAATTTTCGGCGCTTCGCGCCGAACTGATAAATTATTTGTCCTATATATCTTTAAAATGGCAGAATTTGCATTTAGAATGGAAAAATGTCAATATTTTTCGGCGCTTCGCGCCGTTTTCAGATAATTTTTAGTAATTTTTAGCGTCATAAACCCAGAAATTAGCTAAAATACACTACCTAAGATCGAAAACCCTGTTTTACCACACTAAAATCGCTACTGTACTATATTATAGTACACAAAAATTTGCATGTGCAAAATGTACAAAGACTTTTGGGGACCATCTTTGTACATGTACAAATGGACCTTGTACAAAAAAAAACACTGTTGGGGTGTAACATGGGCAAAAAAAACACGTTTTTTCCCTATCTTGATTGGTAAATAAATCAAATATTTTGCTGAACAGATGTTTTCCAAATATAAACGTACTACGATTAAAAGGCTACAAACCAGCCCAAACCGAATTTCTTTACACTCAATGGGAAGTTAGGTTAAGATTTTTATGTCTTACTTTTTCTGCCAACTTCTCCAGTTTTGAGTTTGAACATGATTTTAAGCCTAAAACTGTACCAGGAATCAAACATGAAACGCCTGTTGGGCGCGTTTGTTTACACTGTAAAGTGTAAAAATGTGTGAACTCGTTTACATTTAATATTTATTTGTCTTCAGGTCATTGTAAGAACTTAATTTTTTCATAAATGTTGATCGTAATATCAGAATTGCAAATCCTACTTAAATCTTCTTTACACTCTGTGATTGTGTAAAGTTTACCTTGCAGAAGCTTAATTTTTTCAAAATGTTCTACGTAAAGTCAGAATAATGAATCAGACTACTAGTTTTCTCTACACCCACTTGAAGTTTGCACTATTCATTTACTATTAATTTGTACTTTACACTACAGATTTATTTTACTTCCAGAGCGTTGCAAAACGTGAATTTTTTTCAAAATATGTTCCGCAAGGTCAGGATGTTTTCTTTACACCTAGTAGTTATGTAAAGTCTACACTGGAAATTAAGTTTAGTTTCAGAGCGTTGCAGAAGCTTAATTTTTTCAAAATTCCATGTAAAGTCAGGATTACGAATCTGAGCGTAAGTGCTCTTCACACCCAATATTTGCGTAAAGTTTATGCTGAAAACTTTGAATCTGTTTAAATAAGGTAAAGTTGTCTTGTTCAAAAAAGATAATGCTGATGCTCAGAACAATATTGTTTTACGCATTCTTGGACTAATGTCATTATTGTGGGATGTTACAAGTATGTGTTCACTGACTGATTTAGGAGAATCAAGCTAATTAAAAGTAGGGTAATAGCAAAGAAAAATGTTTCGATGGAACAAAAAAGACGAATATACTTGGGATTGTTGTTTTTTAAGGATGTAAAAGGAAGGAACTAAGAAAAAGCTTTCTATGGATATGCCTAAAGTCGCAAAATCTGTTAAAAATCAGAATATCTCCAAGCAACACAAAAAATCAAAGTATGTTCTGCGGCCTCTGAAAAAGTGTTACCTTCTTTAAATAATTTTTAATGCGTCACGTAAGAGTGTATAAACATAATCTGAAATGTATACTTTTTGTGAATTGCTTGCAAGTTGCAATGCTGACTTGCTTCGAATCATGATTGATAAAAACTAACTGCAATTGTAATTAAAGGTGCTTTATTCTCTTATCGTGAGCATTATAGCAAGCAAACCTGGCATCAATTGATTAGTGCACACAATCGTTGCAGGTATGCAAGTGTACATACATGGAGTCTGTTTCACGTAAGCTTAAGCATTTTCTACTGCTTTAAACCAACAATTTCTTTGATTGTCTTGAATGCATCGATGTTTGCTATTTCAGTCAATTTACTTGCAAAGTCTCTCCTAGTTCACTCCATCTAGTTTCCCGTAGCTAATGCATAGCTAACTTGCTGCTTTTTCAAACGTTTTTTCAATTCAATAGTTTATTTCAATCTGCAGGTCTCGCAGGTCTCAGTGTATACTTCCATTTTTTGCGTTGCTTAGGAAAGTCTGATTTTTGACAGATTTTGCGACTTTAGGCATAATTCATATGCATATGATATTATGTACATAATGCGCATGAGCGCGCTATCATCACGCGTCTATTTAAGAACGCGAGTCGTAAACGGTCTGACCTAAGCGTTTAGGTAGCGTAAAGTAAAACATGTCAGGATACTCTTTAGGTCTCCGGCAATTAGGCAGTGAAAAAGCGTTCCTAAATAAACTCAATCAGTTCTTTATTGTTCAGATGTTGAGGCGAGCACTATAGCAATATATTATTTATTTTACAATAGTACGTGAACTTGAATAAGCCGTACAGCATGGCTTCGAAGGCAATGGAAATAATTTTTGATGGGTAATTGTGATAAATCATCCATTCGCGCTCAGTCAGGAAATTCAAACAAAAGCTTACAAGTTTGGGAAAGGATATGATGCTTTTTGATCGAATAAGTGATTAGTGGTAAGTTACATAAAAGATTAATGCTAATTTAAAAATAGAAAAAACAGCTTTTCAGTAATAGGAATAGGGAAAGTAGGAATATCCACTAAATGGGGAATTTGGCCAATCTATTTTATGGAAATATCCTGTCCAGATTTCTTATTACGAGTAAGATCAGATGGTGATTACCTACATAGCAAATATACAATCATAAAAATATAACACACAGAATCAGTAGCCCGTTTCAATTTTTGGTGTTTAAACTGCCTAACGGTCACTGCGGCATAAATGAAAACTGAAATGCCTCCATCACATGACAGTTGTCCAAGCCAATCAGTTTCACTTAAAATTTAAAAGGCAGACTTAAAAACGACTAATTATCTCGAGATATGTATTGAGTTGTTAGATGTGTAAATGATCGCCCACAAAACAACATTTCAAGTCAAATAGCCGTTTAAACGATTCAGCCTGAAAATGAAATTTAAATGAATCTTACCAGGAGTATAACCCCAAGGTTCATAATATGAGGGGAATACGCCCAAATGGCAGCCTCGTACGAATTCTTCGTAATCCAGTCCGATTAAGGGGCTGACAGAGGATAAGAATTCCGGATGAAAAACTACCTGAAATAAATAAAGCACGAAAAAACAAGAATGCTAATTCATAATCATATTAATTTTAAAAATAAAAAATACAGCGATTGAATATATACAGGCAAAACAGCCAAAAAAGCAAAGCAAGTAGGCTATCTACGAATTAAGAACGCCGTTCGTACCAAATATATGATAAAAAGCCAAATTATTTGACATACCTTGACCCGATCATCCATTTTGTTAAATAATTGAGTACGTCGCAATGCGTGTAGCACCGGGTCATTAGAATCATCCATCATATTATGTGTGCATATTGGGGGCAAAGATTCGCGCTGAACAACAAGTACTTGACCACTTCAATGCTACTTAATTAATAATCAATAATTCGGGCCTAATTTTTATTTAAGAATCGAAACAAACGAAACGGAGCGAGGTCAGAGTGTACATAAGTGAAAAAAAAGTTGCGAGTTAGATTATAAATAAAGCGAGCACATATCTCACGGTGACAAAAATATAATTTACGAGTACCAGGCACGTAGCTGGCCGTCCTATTTTGGGGGGACCAACACCAATTTTCGGCAGGACTTAGCCCAAAGAGGCCGAAAATAGCACAAAATAACGTTAAAAAAGTCGTATCTTTCTGAATTGGGGGTCCAAATTCCACCATAAATACGTCCCTGACGAGTATGTACATAAGATTAGAATCACAAAATTCCTAAAGCGGTCAAGAATTGTCCAAACAATATAAAAATAAGACTCTAATGCTTTGAATTGGGCTTTACCGCTCTCAACAATACTTTCTAAGCAGTGTTTTTTTGTACAAGGTCCGTTTGTACATGTACAAAGACGGTCCCTAAAAGTCTTTGTACATTTCGTACACACAAATTTTTGGTACTATAATATGGTACAGTAGCGATTTTAGTGAGGCAAAAACAGAGTTGTTCGACCTTTGGTTACGTATTTTAGCAATTTCTAGGTTTCTGAGGGCAAAAATCAGTAATAATCGTCTCAAACGGCGCGAAGCGCAAAAAATTTGGCATTTTTCCTTTCAAAATGCAATTTCTGAAATTATAAAGATATATAGAACACACAATTGCTCATTTCGGCGCGGAGCGCGAGAGTTTTTGCGAATTTCGAACCTTTTTTGCAGTTTTTGTCTTCCAAAAAATCTTTGTACATGTACAAAAACGGTCCCCAAAAGTCTTTGTACATCGCGAAAAATCTTTGCCGAATACAAAAAAACCGTGGTTCTAAGGTAATAATTGAAACCATTTCTGGCCTAAAAAATTAGTAGAAAAGTTCTGAAAAAATCGCTGCTGCTTTACAGAGAAAAAGCTGAGACGATAGAATGAAAATTAAGCTTGAACACTTAATGCAACAATGTTTAAGGATTGCTCGGTTAACGTTATAGAGCAGAAAGTCGTCGTATGTTTTGCATCGCTGTGTTAAAACATACACATGACGATGTCCTATGTAATACCATAGCGAAAAATCTTTAGCAGAGCTTAAGGACTATTAAGTGTTCAAATATTGCGACGATACAAAACTGTACATACTTTAGCAACATGCCCTTTTTCGCTAACTAAATTAAAAAATTTAGCTTACTTTCGTCGATAAAATACACCGTTTAATCTGAACTCTTTCTGACGGTAGTAAAAGTTCATCGAATGACGGTAACTTGCCCCTAAAATATGTAGCAAATAGTTGAATCGAATCAAAGTAAAAGACCTGTTTTAAAGCATATTACATAGTCACTACTGATGGTCACAAATATAAATAAAAAGGTCTTAATAGAAAAAAGCTGTTAAACATCAGAATTGAAATCAATGCTCTTCAGGCACGTTAGCTGGCCGTCCTGTTTTTGGGGGACCAACACCAATTTTTGGAAGACTAAGCCCAAAAAGGCCAAAAAATAGCACAAAATAACGTTTAAAAAGTCCTATTTTTCCGATTTTTCTGAATTCTGGGGGGGGGGTAAAAAAATAAAAATGAAGCTCTAAACGCTACATGTTCTACGTTGTACGTATAGTTTGGCTTAAAAGATAAATTCTATCCTTCGCTAATTGTACTTTATATTTTAAAATTGAAGCATATTTGTAAGTGAAGAGAATGAAACTTCTGTTGAGATAAATGTTCACATAAAATACCCGATGAAAATTATTTTATTACAAGAGGAATGTTAAAACTACGAAATAATGACAAATTAAGCAGCATTAATGAATAAAATTCAAGATCGAGCACTGAGCAAGCAAGAACTTTAAATCATAAGAAAAAGGCCATTCAACGGGCAAGAGCCGCCGTCCATATTTTAGGTATATTAAAAAATTTTCAAAATACTAAATTATAGTTTTCGTCCGCGGAACGCGAAAAAATCTGCAAAAACTGATATGTATATGCGTAATAAGTCCTCATTATTCGATTAGAAAATTTGAAATGCTTTCGTACGAGTAAAATTCTTAGCAATTTATTATTAAATCGTAATTAATCAATGATTAATTTATTATCACTTCAAACATATTTCGAACATTCGGTGCCCAATATTATCTTTGACTTTAGCTACAGTATCCCGCAATTGTTTCACTACCGCTTGACCTTTCAGAGAATCGACATTGAAACTATTGGCCCTGGCCGGGTAAATTACGAAGGCGATTACAGTAATTTCCTTGCATCTTGGGTCGTTGCTGCATCTTAAATATGGGAAACACTGATTAATTTGATGTTGATTTTAATTTGCTGATTTGAAATAGTTAATGCAGATCAAGTTATTGAACGCAGTTTACCAGGCACGTAGCTGGCCGTCCTATTTTGGGGGGACCAACACCGATTTTGAGGGGACCAAGCCCAAAAAGGCCAGAAAAAACACAAAATAACGTTTAAAAAGTCCTATTTTTCCGATTTTTCTGAATTTTGGGGGGTCCGGACCCCCATTCCCCCACAGCTACGTGCCTGCAGTTTACCATACATGGGCATGGTAGAGGTGGCCAGGAGGGGGGGGGAGGAAATCCAAGAATAGTCATATAGTAAACTATGGTCATTGTTTTTAAACAAGATATCTTTGTACATGTACAAACACGGTCCCAAAAAGTGAATGTATATTTTGTACATGTAAATTTTAGGCTACTTTAATATGGTACAGTAGCACGTTATGTGCGGTAAACTGGGTTTATTGACCCATATTAGTGAAGTTTGGCTGATTTATGGGTCTCTAGCGATACAAAGAACACAAAAACTTATCAAAACGGCGCGAAGCGCCGGAAAATTTTGATATTTTTCTACCGTTTTCAGTTAGAATTTTCGACCCTATTTCCGCAGCAAGCTCAAAAATTATCTCGCAGCATCTTTTATCTTCTCAAAATCACCCGACAGCACCTGATTTTCCAAAGTCTCAGGTGGGAGTAATGCCCCCTTTTAACCCCCTATGCCCATGTGTGCAGTTTACGAAGAAAGGTATTATTTACAAAAGATACGGAAAACTAAACAGCGGCAATATACAAATAGCTGACTACGAAAAATAATTATGACTGCAAGTACATATGTGCAGGTATGCAATGCAAGCATACATGATCTAGGGGGCTTGGGAGGCCTTCATCCCACAGGTAGATTTTCACCCCACCAAGAAATTTTCTCACCCCTCCACAGAATTCGCGCTTTTCATAAAAATTCGTAGAAATGTACTGCTTTAAGCGTTACGCTCGAAAAAGATAAAGCATCAGTAGAAACCCAAAACATAATGTCTTTGAAAATATCCACCGTTTTTGAGCCCGAAAAAGGCGCTTTAAAATTTAACCCCCCCAGAATTCCTATACTGTGCATTCTAAAGCAAGCGCTGGTTTTGTGATGCAGAGATTCTGGAGGATGATGGGTAAACTAATGGGAAAAACAAGGCGAAAATAAGGCTAAAAACACATTTGCACACTGAAGGGGGTGTATCCCTTACCACGACTTTTGAGAAGCATACTTTTTCAGGCCATTTTGGACCAAAACCGATTGCTCGAACCAAGAAAACAGTGTAATTTCAAGTACATGTACTTGTTTTTAAGCAGTACACCGTTCAATTCATTCGTCCAGACACTTTTCTTCCTTTATTTTGTATATATTTTGTGTAACTGGTCATTCTTTTGCCCTTCTTGTTTTTGTTTTCATTAAAATTTAACCATAAATATTAATGACAAAATAAAATACGACGAATTAAATATAGAAAATTGACACTAAATAGGTAAAAATTACTCATTTACCCCCCTCCCAGGGGTTTTGACCGTGTGCATGGCTAAAAACGAACAGCAGATTTTTATACAAAATTGATCGAAATTGTTTACGAAATATGAATCAAGGTATTTTTTGCAGCAGACCTGTGCAACTAAGGTCACTTTTATCTTTCAGTTTTTGATCAAGCTTATACTCAACTGCGTGATTTTGCATAATTTAACACCGGCTTCCACCAATTTTATGAACTTCAAGGAATAGCAATATAAATGCAATGATTAGGCGATAAATTTACGTTATTTGGCATCGCTCAATAAATATACAAACAGTGATTTTTTGTATTCGGCAAAGATTTTTCCCGATGTACAAAGACTTTTGGGGACCGTCTTTGCACATGTACAAAGATTTTTGGGAAGACAAAAACTGCAAAAAAGGTTTAACATTCGCAGAAATTTTCGGCGCTTCGCGTCGAAATGAGTAATTGTGTGTTCAATATATCTTTATCATGTCAGAAATTGCATGTTGAAGGGAAAAAAGTCAAATTTTTCGGCGCTTAGCGCCGTTTTGAGACGATTATTAGTGATTTTTGCCCTCAGAAACCCAGAAATTAGCTAAAATACATTACCAAAGGTCAAACGAACTCTATTTTTGCCACACTAAGATCGCTACTGTACCATATTATAGTACCCAAAAATTTGTGTGTACAAAATGTACAAAGACTTTTAGGGACCATCTTTGTACATGTACAAACAAACCTTGTACAAAAAAACACTGTATACCAATAGGAGTTTTCTGCTTTCATTCATTAATAAGAGCCTCATAAAAACATTGAAACGGCCTAGAAATACCCAGAAATTCGGGTATATTGATGATAATCACACAATTTACTTTTAGATAGTAGTTCAATCGGGCGAGCGCTTCAATGAAAAAATCACCGCCTTTGTTACTGAACTCGTATCGGCCCGCAGTGAAGAAATAAATCGTCTTATCCAAATCAAAGTCGTAATGCCTGTTTTTTTCAAAAAAGTCAGTACAAATTAACGGATAAAAACGCGTCGTACTTTGTAAAATACGCTTATTTTCCGTGCAACGACTTTAATTAAAAGCAGAGTAGCAATACAACAAGAAAAACCCTACCTTAAAATACATACCATAAAAAATCATAAAAATACACACCACGAAAAAATAAAACACATACATAAGAATACATAACGCACTTTAATGTATGTAGTATGTGCTGAAAACTGTATGTGTACAGGCTGCATTCACAGTTGGCACATATACAATATGCGCATGCGTAGATACATACAATCGTGGGAGTACGCAGGGAGGGGAGGGGCCTCCCTTTTAGCCCTGAAATAATTTTGGAAAGGTAAGGAAATGCATAAAATTGGCATCATTTTATCGAAAAATCTCAAAATTTTCGGCGCGTAGAATTATTATTTTCGTTAATTTAGGCCCAGGCGCGGCCAAAACACGTCATTTTTCATTGCCTATTAAAAGAAAATAATATTTTTTCGAATAGTTTGAATTTTATGAGCTTAACGGATAGAGCATATTCGGAAAGGTCAGACAATGCACTTTATTTGGTGCCTCGGCGAACATTCCCCGAAATATAGGGGTCGCCGATTTTGGACCGCCCCCCCTCAAAAAATCCTGCGTACGCGCCTGCATACAATACCTTATCGTATTGAAAAATGAGCTGCTAAGCGAAAGTTGTAAACTAAGAGGAGCTTAAAGTTTAAACCTACCATTAAATTATAAAGATAATAATAAAAGATTTAAAGCTTAAAGAAAAAGAAAAATGTGGTAAATTAAAACAAATTTAAAGGATATGATGAAACATTAATGTTGAGAATAGGACGATCACGTGCTATGTATAATGACTCCTTGATTAAAAGATCAAAAGAGTTGGATGCTCGACTGATAATCTTGAAGCAATCTGATGTAATTGGATGATTGCTATTTGAGATATGTTTGTGAATAGCAGATAAACTATCACCCTGAATTGGCTTTCCTGTAGCAAATGAGATGCCAGTATGCTCTGCCATTCTACTCCCAAAATCGGCGAGTTTCACGATGTAACTAGCCATACAGCTAGAACACGTATACTTATATACTAAATTTGAGAGTAGCTTAGCGTACAGCATCCTTGTTCTTCAAAACCGGCTGATACACATAACACGTTTGTAAACAAACCTTACTCTAATCTGAGGGTAAATGCAGATATAACCTTTAGAATTCTGCTGCGTACATTGTAGCCATGCACACCAGTGTAAGGCAAAACAAGAGAATAGCATAGTTTATCTAAAGGTTATATCTGCATTTTACCCTCAGATTAGAGTAAGGTTTGTTTACAAACCTGTCATAAGTATCAGCCGCTTTTTCAAGAACAAGGATGCTATACCTGCTAAGCTACTCTCAAATTTAGTATATAAGTATGCGTGTTCTAGCTGTATGGCTAGCTTATCGGTGAAACTCGCCGACATTTTGAGAGTAGAATAGCAGAGCATACTGGCATCTCATTTGCTACAGGAAAGCCAATTCAGGGTGATAGTTTATCTGCTATTCACAAACATATCTCAAATAGCAATCATCCAATTACATCAGATTGCTTCAAGATTATCAGTCGAGCATCCAACTCTTTTGATCTTTTAATCAAGGAGTCATTATACATAGCACGTGATCGTCCTATTCTCAACAATAATGTTTCATCATATCCTTTAAATTTGTTTTAATTTACCACATTTTTCTTTTTCTTTAAAGCTTTAAATCTTTTATTATTATCTTTATAATTTAATGGTAGGTTTAAACTTAAGCTCCTCTTACTTACAACTCTCGCTTAGCAAGCTCATTTTTCAAAACTATTCCTTCATGATCAGTCGGTTCTACCTTATCGTATGTTGTTTATTGTAATCGAATATATAAATTAGACAACATGCGATAAAACTAATTACCCGCCAAAAGATTCATCATTTACTTCGCCAATTCAATAGACAGAAAAAATAAGTAATTTCACTTGAAGAAATGTTAATTGTTTGGCATGCCCACACAAAGAAAATATGACATACATAAAGTGTGCGTAGCGTCTTTTGCAGCAAAATTTTTTCTGAACCTAAAATTCGGAAAACCCTACTAAATGACAGGAAATCACTTTTTAAATACTTTTTAAAGAGATAGAAGCGTTTTCATCATTTGTGTGATAAAACAACTAAGCGCTTTAATAACGGAACGTGAATTCGATGGCAAAAATCAAAAAGCTTTATTTTAACATATATCTACCTCATCTTAACCTTCACGAAATTTTCGAGAATTCTTAAGTACCACGGTTTTTTTTGTATTCGGCAAAGATTTTTCTCGATGTACAAACACTTTTCAGGACCGTCTTTGCAAATGTACAAAGATTTTTGGGAAGACAAAAACTGTAAAAAGGTATAACATTCCCAGAAATTTTGGGCGCTTCGCGCCGGAATGAGTAATTGTATGTCCGATATATCGTTAAAATGGGAGAATTTGCATTTAGAATGGAAAAATGTCAAATTTTTCGGCGCTTCGCGCCGTTTTGAGACAATTTTCAGTAATTTTTAGCGACCAAAGGTCGAAAAAGCCTGTTTTTACCACACCAAAATCGCTACTGTACCATATGATAGTACACAAAAATTTGCATGTACAAAATGTACAAAGACTTTTGGGGACCATCTTTGTACATGTACAAACGGACCTTGCACAAAAAAACACTGTTAGGTATATACCAGTAACGGAATCCCGCGTGCGATTCTGATTGCGTATAAGTTATTTTAATTATTCTATATAATTTTGTTTTGATTATAATTTTAATTGATTTTAAAATCTTTCCGAATAATTTTTATAAGCACTTGTGTATACGTTTAATAACGAATCATTAATACATATAATCATCTCAATTACTCTCAACGAATTGAACGTTTTTGATAAAAAAATGCCCGTGAAAATGACCGCGAACAAAATCGTTAATTTTCTCTTTGGCCATGGCGTGCAAGTTTTGAAATTCGTGCAGAGCGGCGAATTTGATAACGTTCAATCCGTTGGGCGTCAAAACTTCCGGCTTGCGTTTCAATAAAAATTCCGCCTCGACGCCCGTTATCTGGCTTACTGTAGTGAAAATGTGAGCCGCATGAACGGCCGCCCGTTCCATGCAATAGCGATGATAAATATTTCGATCGCCAGCTTCTTTGTCGCAATCGAACTTAACGAAAAATTACTTTTTTGGCAATTTTACTAAGCCGAACCGTCTAGTTGATATTTCATTAAATTTGTCAGAATTCAGAAAAAAAATTAGAAAAAAACAATCGCGACGTTTGAGAAAAGGCGCAACAATATAATCATAGAAATTTCGATTAGATCCGATAATAATTATAATAACGATAATTTCTTAGTAATAACAATACTAATTCATTGAATCCTTTATAACCAAAGCAACTAGTTTTTCTAAGCCCAAGTCTAACGTCGTGAAGCTTCAAAAATATTGTAGTAGAAATGCGAGTCTAACTAATATAACATGTCATGCTGCAATCTTTATTCTTTTCAACATACATATGTTCAATATTAAACAAATAATGAAATGAAGCGGTTTTTAAAACAAACCCTCATCAGGCGGATTTAGGGGGCGCCACCCCATTGGCCCAAAATAGTGCGCAAAATTAAGGATTTTTGAGCGATTTTTAGCGATTTTCGGGTTAAAACGGCAAATTTTTCCGCCCAAGTCAGGGTTCCGCCCCCTTAGGGGTACCGCCCCTCTTAGAAAAATCCTGGATCCGCCACTGACCCTCATTATATTTTTATACAGAAGGCCTCGTAAATTCTCTTTACAATCTGTGAATTGTAGATTTTAATGATGTAAAATTATTTACAAGGTAAAAAAACGCGCGTCTATATATATATACGTACATATCTTGGTGCATAATTATACATGCTCGTGAGGAATGTAAAAGGGGGTGTTCCTCAACTAAGTACCCAAAGTTTAGGTGCTGTCGAGCGCTTTTGGCATAAAATAGTGTATTTTTGAGCAATTTCGACATAACATAATAACATACCTCATAAAGACATGTCAATGTAGCAAAATTCCCGGATTTAACCCCTCACTGGCCACACTGACCAAGAGCATTTATGTGCGTAATATAGTTTTATAAATAAAGGATTTATCATAGCTTAAATAATTTAGGAATAATTTTATGATAGTTATAATTTCACCTGAAGAATTGTGAAATTAGCATAATTTGACAGTAACGAGGAAGAAGAGCAAAACCGCAATCCTTAAAGAGCTCAAAAACTACGTAAATCACCGAAATGTTGAGCGGGCTGAAAGGACGCGTATTTAGATATACATACGTATGTTTGTTTAGGGACGTTTTTCTACCGTTTTTGATCGAGGATGACAGGCAGAATCCGAGACGGGGACATCCAATCCAATAAAACCCGAATCGCATGTGTGTCCAATACATATTCATACATATAACGGCCCAAACTTTTGAGAGAGGGTCCCCGACTCTTTTTAGGCGAAGGGATAAAGAAACTCTAATTTTTGGCCAAAAATGGTAAAAGTCACCTAGTAAATGACCAGAAAAACGCAGTTTTCGCTGAAAAATACGGGTATCAAATATTTTCTGGCTTTGGCGAGATTGGGGACGAACGAGTTTGGATGGGTGGATCCCCATCCCTTTGTTAAATAAATGTATGGCTCAATATGCACGTCTATGCAAAGATTTTGTTCTGCACTACAAACGTCCTACACACACATAGGCTTAGGGGTGAGAGGGGGATATTACCCCTGCCTAAGGTTTTGGAAAATTCAGGTACTGTCACACGATTTTGAGAAAACAAAAGGAGCTGCAAGACAATTTTTGAGCTTACTGCGAAAAAAGATCGAAAATACTGCCTGAAAGCGGTGAAAATATCAAAATTTTCCGGCGCTTCGATCGAGCCGTATTGATAAATTTTCGTATTTTCCATCGCCGGTTATCCATAAATTGGCTAAACTACACTAATAAAGGTCAATAAACCCAGTTCACTGCACATAACATGCTATTGTATTATATTGTAGGAGCCTAAAATTTACACGTACAGAATGTACGTTGACTTTTTGGGGATGGTCGTTGTACACGTACAAAGAGATGTTGCACAGAAAACAATGACCATAATTTACAGTACGACCATTCCTAGATGTCACCCCGCTCTGGCCACCTGTACCTTGCCCATGTATGATGCCTCAGTTTTACTTTTGCCAGATTATTGTAGAAATCAACTGCCCCTGCACACAAATAGCGACCAAGCAGAGTGGCGTGCGTAGTGAATACTGTTGAAACGTCGATTTTACGACACCTCGTCATAATGAGGCCCACGCCCGAAAGCCATTCGTGAAACTGAGCCACGATTAACGCATTATTACCGGCGTGAGTTCGATACTTTAGAAAATAAAATGTTATTAGAGCTATAAGAAAATAAGAAAGGAAAAGTCAAAACGTAAGAAAAATTCTATAAAAGATAATATATAGAAGATAATATATAGGGTACGCAACAAGAACTCTTCCTCATAACTTTCGTTCTACTTGACTCAGAGTGATGCGGTAATACAAGCACATAGGGAGGGGTGAGAGGGGGTATTGCTTCCCGCTGGAGAATCAGAAAGTTAGGTAGGTACTGTCAAGTGATTTCGGCCAAAAAAGTTATTTTCAGCTATTTTTGGCCTGAAATGCCTGTTAAGCATACCTGGGCAAAGGCCGGTCTTCCAGTTGATACCGGGAGCAAAAAAGTTTGGTTGGTTGCCAGTTTCCAAAAGAGTTGTTTTGTTGTGAAAATTTATATTACGATTTTCAAATAAATTGTGAATTTCTGTGTGCATTACGTATTTTTGTTTTATCAGTCGAAGTATTGGCTGATTGATTGGTTTATTGGCTGAATGGTTGGTTGAGTGGTTAGTTGGTTGGTCGATTGGTTGGTTCGTTGATGGATTAAATGGTAGGTTGGTTAGTTGGTCGCTTGGTTGGTTAGTTGGTTAGTTGACTGCTGGTTGGTTAGTGGTTGGTTGGCTAGTTGTTTATTTGTTTGTTTGTTTAGTTAGCTGGTTGGTTTGCTTGCTTGTTCGGTTGGTTAGCTAATTATTTGGTATGTATTGACTGATATGTACTGGTTAGTTGGTCCATTGGTATGCACTGTTTTATGTTATTTACTTCCATTTCTTGTGTTTCAATATATTTCGATTCTATTTTGCATTTGTCTGTGATTTTTTACCTAAAATTCTTGTTGATACTTACATCCTTGACCGTTGATACCGAATGGTCTACCGTTTATACCGGGTTAAACCCATTGCCCAGGCGTGCTGATATGCATAATTTATTGTTGTAAAAATCCCAGATTCCACCCCTCCCTGGCCACCCTGACCATGTACATCTATGGATGCGGTGTATATCATTCGATTAATATATCTGGCAAACAGACCTCTTCTAAGTTGTGACTTTGGATTATGGATCGACCGGAGGTCCATTTTATTCCTCCGGGCCGGAGCCGGAGCTCCGGCCATCCTCACCTCCGGCCTATGGAAAATTTTCACATGGTGTTATACATCATGTAAATGTTTTTGTGTATAGGCAGACGTCATTCTCATTTTGCTTTAGGTGTTGCTTTAGAATTAGGAGAATGTGAGTGCGCGCAGCGCATTTAAAGCGAGAGTGGAGGATGCCTAGCGCCCGATTACCACAGCTTTACAGCTGAAGAATCTTGGAAGTAGATGCACCGCGTGACAGGGATGGTGGGTCAGCCGTTAGGGGAAGGAACTCAGCCAGAGAGCGTTTCTTATATCTAAAGTGGCTTCAAAAATTGGCATCGATGATGCTGAAATGTTTTACTTATAATAAATAAAAAACAAAACTACTACAATTTTTGGTCAATTTCGTATAAATGTGGCCTTGTTTTCTCTCAGAAAGCTTTTTTCTTTACCTTAGACTCGCAAAACCCGATCCATTTGCCGCATGTACGGCTTGAGATGGGTTTGGGACAGAATCCTGACCTTACCTCAGGATTAGAGACCCAAGTCACTTTTGGGCGATTTTGAGCTATCGAACATTTTCTACATGATTTTGATGAGGGAGGAAAGTATCAAGAAAATGTTGAAATTTCTGGACTGATATATTTCTGCACTTTACCCATTAAACCTCCATTTACCATCGTGTTTTTGCAGTCGAAGTGCACCATCACGGCAAAAACTCCTAGTTTATATCAAGCTACACCTTCTTTACATGCTGTGACACTTATTACTTTCATTTAGCGCAATTTTTTGCTCTTTTCAAATATGTACTTCATTTTCTTTGAAAATTATTTTTGAAAGAGGTACAACTAAAAAACTATTACGATGCATAAGAATAGGCGCCCGGAGAATATCCATGCAAAAACAAGAAAAAATAGATTTATGTTGCGTTAAACACAACCAGGAGTTGCATTTGAAAAGCTAGAAAGGAATAAAACAACTAAATTTTTTATTATAACCTTATTTTTCCATTTTTAGTTTTTGTGATACCACAGTAAATAGGCCAAAATACTTATTTTTTACTACTCTATTACTTCTCATACAGCTAAACCATTAAAAACGATGTAACTGAATCCAAAACGAGGCTAGACAAAGTTTTGGACACGTATACATGCTGGCACGTAGCTGGCCGTCGTATTTTTGGGGGGGGGGACCAACACCAATTTTGGGGGATTCGGGGTCCATCCAAAAAGGCCAGAAATAGCAGAAAATAACGTTTGAAAAGTCATATTTTTCCGGTTTTTTCTGAATTTGGGAGGTCAAGACCCCCCATTCCCCCTGAGCCACGTGCCTGTGTATACGGAAGAACGGAAAAAATGCCAATAAAGCGATTCATTATGCCTCCGGCATAGGGCACGGTAAACGGAGGTTTAAATGTCTAAAATAAATTTTAAATAATATTCGAAATTCAAATTTTTTCTGATTTTTTAGTTGCGAAACGAGTCAAAAATGGGTTGAAACGCTTTAAAAATGCACTATAATATACCTCAATAAAGCGTTTCATATAAGCTGTTTTGATCATTTTTGCATTTGACTAGCAAAAAAACCGGATTTTGGGATTGTGCTCCTCCCTCAAGTCTGAACTTTGGTAAACTACCCTTTTACAAAGAATGAACTTAAAGCGTTTAAAAATTCATTGATAACGTTTAAATTTGAACCAAATCAACTAAATTAACATGAAAAACTAAAATAGTAGGGAATTTATGAGAAAAGCTATCAAAAAAAGAAAAATACTAGGTGTCGAAAAATCGACACAGAAAAATGTCATCGAATTATTTAAGAACTCAGTCGGTTATCATGACGAAATCAAAAGCTAATTGTTTGGGATCGAAAAAGGACAACAAAATATGAACAATTGATTCTTCTGGTACAGAAAATGACGGTCACTGTACCGAAAATAGTTCGAAAAATCCGCCCATTATGCGTAAAATAGCGGTTTTTAGTCGTCTTTTGACGCAAAATCATTTATGATGCTAAAAATTGAAGAACTAAGATATTATACGAAGCGCGAAAAGTTTTAGAATTTTGCTCACAAACAGTGATCGTACGGGGACCCCGACCCCGAAAAACCCCGGCCTAAACCTCGACCCCGACCCCCGACCGGGGGCATGATTTTTCGAGTCGGGGTTGAACCTTTTTCGGGGGTGAAATAGAGCATTTTATTTGTTGGTACATAGAAGAATTGTATAAATAGCAAATAAATTCAGAACAAGGACCATTCATTCACCAGCAAAATTAATGTTAAACTCGACACTCGCGATATTTTAGAAAAAGTACGCCTGGTCGCCATGTTGCTAAGACGTACATACATGTTCGCATATTTTCCATTATGAAGTGCGCCGGAATTACTGCGGAATCACAGGCGTAGCCGGGGGAATGGAGGCATATGCCTCCCGGAATTTTTCAGAAATTATGTTGATTTTTATGGCGCAATGTGGCCAGAACATTGAGTTTAAAAAGGCACAAACGTCAAAATTTTCCGGCGCTTCGCGCCGAGTCATTATTATTTATTGTTATATAGATCCAATGAATTTAAAAGGTTGAATCTGTTAAAATATTCCAGGACTTCGCAGCACTTTAGTGATTTAATGCACTATTAGTTCATTGAATGAAACTGCACATGCTTGTTGAGCATAATAGTAAAAGTGCGGAAATGTTTGCGTACCAATTTATCTATTCTCTGCTTTGTTTATCTTTCTTTACAAGGACACATAATTCTATTTTGAATGAAAGGAAAGGCCAAATTTTCTTGTGTTTTTGCGCATTTTCTGTTTTCTGAACTAGTTAATAAGAAGGCAACAAATGGGCCTGAAAATGGTAAGAACAGAATTCTCATTGATTTGATACATCTTTCAATGACTTATTGGTTGCGACCCGTTGCTGCGCTACATACTTAGCAGAGGTCGAAAAACGCATTTCAGCTCAGAAGTTTTGTGCAGTGTAGGTGTTCATTAATTTTAAGTTTTTGGACTTAATTCAGAACCGAGATTTTTGCCAATTTGCGAAAATTTTAAGTTTGCTAATTAAAAATTGGAGTGCTTTTTTACAAAATTTTCGGGGGTTCTGCTCTGGACCTCGCTGGTGGCGCTTGAGCGCGCCACCCCAGACTCCCAGCCGTACAATCTCGTTCTACATGTTGAAAGAGATTTTAAGGAGGACAGAAAAGGTAAAAGGATTAGGAATTTTTAAAAATTTTCGGCGCTTCGCGCCGCAATTATGTAGTTTATCTGTTCTGTATGATTTTAGCGGTATAAATTGAGTTTAAAGAGTAAAAACGTCAAAATTTTCCTGCGCTTAGCACCGCCGATTATTATCTTAGGGCGGTAAAATATGACTGAATTTCTTGATGCTTTGCGCCACTTATGATTTCCGAACTGTTTGTCAATAAAAAGCCGTAAATTCTACATGAAAACGGTAAAAATTTCGAAAATTTTCGGCGCTTCGCGCCATTGGCTCCTCTACAATCAGTGCGCCATAGAAAACCGTTATGAAAAAACTGTGGAAGAATACGGAAAAGCGAGAGCGGTTTAAAGATTAAAATTGAAAATAATGCTTAATTACTAAAACCATGCTTGAACTTGAAATGAAAATAAAATGTTGAACATAACCAGCCTTATTAGTATGCTCTACAAACAAGTGAAGGTATCGTTTTCATCCTTTTCAAATTGGTATGTAATCATGCAATGTTAATTGTTAATCTTCAACCCCGACCCCGACCCCGAAAACCGGGGTTCTTCATCCCCGACCCCGACCCCGATCGGGGGTGAAAATCTGACCCCGTACGATCACTGCTCACAAATCATACGAGCATAAAACTGTTTAAATTGTCATGTCTTTACCCGATAAATCACTGTAAGAAACACAAATTATTTGTTTTGTACGAAACCTACTCTTCTGACGCAAAAATAAGGTTTAAGTCAATAAATGTAATTTATTTTTGAGAGCATGTTGTATTGAAGCTAAAACATCTCATCTATTCACCTACTGCTCAATTACGATATTTCGCATAGTAAAACAATGCTTGTTCATTGTTATATTCAGACATGCACAGCATTGGAATTCTGGGAGGAGGGGTGAAATCTTAAAGTACTTTTTTGGGCCCAAAAATTGTGTATACACGTTTAAAACATTGTTTTTAGGCGTTTCTGGCGATGCTCTATCCTTCTAGAGCATAAAAACATGTAAAACTTTCGGGAAAAAATTTAAAAAGTGGAATAAATTAAACAAAATAAAGTCAAAACTTGAGTATATGGCACGAAGCGCCGAAAATTTGGCACTTTTGAGCAAATAGATAGCTAAAAACGCTTTAAAAAAAGCACCTTTTCTACGAATGTTTTGGGAAATTTTTGGGAGCTTTCGAAAAATCGCCAATTCTGGAGGAGGTGAAAAACTTTCTAAGGGGGAGGGGAATTTTTCTGAGGGAACCCCAAACCCTTAAGATCATGTATGGTTATATTTAGCGTCATGTTTGTTGCTTCAGTTAAGTCCGTTGTAATAGGTCTACACCAGTTAATTAACATAAAAATTCCCCCGGCCCCTTTTTCGTTCCTCCGGTAGCCTTAGGTCAAAAAAAACGGCCGGAGGAGCCGGAGGCCGGAGTTCCGGTCGATCCCTACTTTGGATTGTCAGAATTCGTTTAATGCAAGAGTGTAATTCAACTTTTTTGTTAGAATACAAACGCAATTAAGGCTTAACATGATGAAAAACTCGCAAATTAAACTAAAACAAATAATAAATTTGACAATCATGAATTCAAAGGCAAAATAAGTAAGAGAGTAAAGAGTACGCTTTCGCGGCTATTTTGACAAAAAAATTTAGATTGGCGTGCAAGCGGAGATTTGCTTATTGACACCACTAGTTAATTAGTTTTTCTGTTGCAACTCAACCAAAAAATAGAATTATGTAACAAAAGCGTAAACCGCGAAGGCAAGGAAAATTCAATGAAACTTTACTTTTGTCAACAAAAAAAGCTGTACTTTTGAAAAACTTTACTGTTTTGTTACATACATATGACCAGTACAACCAAAGTATGGTAAAAATATCTGAAGTTTTTGAGTTATCCTGCAAAAAGCAAATTTATAAATAAAATATATCAAAAAATAAAAATGAGAATAATGTAAAAATAATGTAAAATGATACAAATAAAAATAAAACTATCAAAAATGTAAAAGAAAGCAAATTGAAAAAAATAATAACAATACCACAGATCGATCGTGACGCGATAAGTATCTCGAAAAATTGTGAGTGGAGATGCATAGATAAACAAATAATTAAGACAAAACTGATTAGGATGCCAGTAAAACACTGCTGATCAAAACAATAAGAAGCTGTTATTTAGCGCAGCAGCTTTGTTTATTTAGACATGTTAAACCGCTTGCGTTGCGTGATAAGCCAAAATAAGCAAAAACACGTCACTTAAAACTAAAAAGCTTTGTTTTCAAAAAATATGACGCGAGAGGTTTGCATCTGCGACGTAAATTGGCAAAAAAGTGCAGCAATTTTTGAACATCAATTAGTCAACGCTGAAACCCTGCAAAATGATCAATGTAGTTAAATAGGGATTCCTGCTGACGTAATATGACACCAGAATTAGCAACATGAATTTTAAGAGGTAAATAAAATATAAAAGCGACGACGTATGCCTAGTTTTATTGATTGGCTACATTTCTTCGAATTAAAGCATCTGGAATCGTTATTTCATATCGACTAATTTTCAAATTATTTTCATTTCCTTGTTTTGTGTTTTGTCTATCATTTCGTTATTAAAATATTTTCGTAAAATCATTAAATTATAAATACGTTGTATGTGCATATTAAGTATATCAAAAAATGAAAGTATATTGTATCCATGATTTTCTTTATAATTCAATTATTTTGATTAATTATTTGTATTGAACATTGATCATTTACATTTCTGATCGAGAATGTGAGATTTATCCTTATTTGTTCATTTACCTAACAAAGGTCAGGAAACCAAGGTATCAGACTTTAAGAACATTTCTATAGCCTATCAGAAAGAAAACTCATCACAAAAAACCAAGATTTCAAACGGATTCTTGATAAAAAAATATAAGTAAAGTTGTAAAAATAATTCAAAATTCAAGAACGGGGCCAAGGATCATGATTCAATGCAGGCACGTATCTCTGGGGGAATGGGGGGTTCGTAGCCCCCCCCAAATTCAGAAAAATCGGAAAAATTTGACTTTTTAAACGTTATTTTGTGCTATTTTTGGTTTAGTCCCCAAAAAATTAATGCTGGTCCCCCCAAAATAGGACGGCCAGTACGTGCCTGATTCAATGACAAAAAATACAATCCTCATAACAGTAATAATGTAATACACTTATGTAAATATAAAATTTATGCGACTTAAACGACAAAAAAATAATGTAATAGCCAAATTATTGTTTACATTCGCAAAAAGCTACGGCGTGGAAGCCTGAAAGGACGGTAATAGATCATTATTTATAACTATTAAGCGCACCAAATGTACGAACAGCGCCTTATAATACGCGTTAGTAAAATATATACTCAATTGTCTGAACAAAAAAATAATGAAATCTAATGGTTTTTAAGGCAAGCTCGCATTAAAAGCTTAGAAAAATCTTTGTCGGGAAGATTTATCTCTTCCAATCGCTATCCGAATGAAAAAAACGCATTCATCGCAAAAAATTGAGTATTTCTCAGGGTAAAAAAGAAAATTAGAAGGTCCGCTATCCCTGCGTTAAAATATTCTATTACCGTATAATGCATTTTAATATTCTACCCAATCCAAATTCTACTTAAAGTTTGAAATTTAAAATAAAGTTGCGTAATTTATTCACTTCGCCAAGAAACCAAGCGACCAAAAAGCCGAAAATGAGGGCGTCGTTTGATTCGCGATCGTGCCAAGGTATGCCAATATGACACGCTTCCCAAAATTCCGTTTTATAACCGTCCAGTCGCCAAGCGGCGGAGCCGATGTCAAATAGCACAACTTTTGGATAGCCGTCGATCAACCATCGACCGAAAAATACCTACATATAAGCCGCGCAACGATCATGCGTGTAACGGCTCGAAATTTTAGAGGGGTCCCCACGGCCATTTTTAGTGAGGAGGGGTAAATGACAATTATTGTTGGCCAAAAACGGTCAAGAAATTCAATATTTTTTTTCAAAAATCGGTAGGGGGTGGAGGATATCCCCATCCCCCACTGTTACATGTCTGACAGCGATAGATTATTAAACATGCTCAACATGAAGCTAATTAAGAATTTAATAAAGGTAAGTTGAGTAATTTATATAAATAAAACTGACTTTGATATCTCAAATAAATTTTTATTAGTGAATAGTAGGATGTATTGACACTTCAAATTATACCTTGAGAATTATATGTTTCGGTTAATGAATATAGTTAAAAAAGCCCCTTGAAATTAAATTGTTTCAAGAAAATTAAAACAAGATGTATTAATAAATTCGTTAACAAATATTAATTTAAAATAACCTTCTAAAAAAGCAAGAATAAAAACGGCTTTTTTCGAAAATCGGTACGGGATGGGGATATCCCCATCCCCCACTGTTACGTGTCTGGCAACGATAGACGATCAGACATGTTCAACATGGGGATTCTGGGGGAGGTGAAATGTTAAGGTGCCTTCTGGGGCCCAAGAATGGTAAGTACGCGTCAAAAACATCGTTTCTCGACGTTTCTGACAATGCTCTATCTTTCTACAGCATAAAAGCATAAATAAATTTCGAAAAAGAATCAGAAAAAGTCGAATAAATTGAATAAACTATGGTCAAAACATGAGTAAACGGCGCGAAGCGCCGGAAATTTGTCACTTTTGAGCAAATAGTAGCTAAAAACGATTAAAAAACCACCTTTTCTACAAGTTTTTTTTAAGATATGTATTTTTGGAAAATTTTGAACAATCACGACTTCTAGCGGAGGGTTGGTGAAAAAATTTCTTTAGGGATGAGAGAAATTTTCCTGGGTGGGGGAGACTCCCCTCAGGATCACGTATGTACATGATCCTAGGTGTTAAGGGATTTCATCATCAGAAAAGTTTTCAGCCCGCCCAGAAATTTTTGATTTCATGAAAAATCGCAGGAAAGATGTTTTCAAGCGTTTTTAGCAATCTTTTGGTTCAGAAGCGTCAAATTTTCGGCGCTTCGCGCCATATACTCAATTTTTGACTATATTATGTTCAATTCACTCAATTTTTAAATATTTTTCAGAATTTTTTCGTCTTTTTACATATTGGCCTATGTTGATAAACGTTCAAAGGCTTAATCTAATGTTTCTATTAGAACAAGAATTTCGATAACAGACACAGCTCTGTTTATTTCGCAATTATTTTTCTACTTTTTTGCAAGTTAATCATCTTATCCTGCATGATACCTTGATACAATAAACCACATGGTTATGTAAATCAAAATACGAAAGAATGGAATTGTATAGAGTGCAACGATTCAAGGGAAAGGGGCTATTATAACCCTTATCCAGACATGTAACGGTTGAAAATTCTGTATGGGGGTCCCCGGCTATTTTTAAGGGGATGGGGTGGCGAAAGACCTTCAATTTTCGGCCAAAAATGGCTAAAAAATACGTAAAAATGGCCAAAACCCGCAAATTTAATCTAAAATCGTGGAGCGACGACGACCAACTTTGAGTGGGGGATTTTTCATCCCCCTGTTTCGTGTATGCCCTCATCCCGCGGTCCAAGACTCAAGTCACCATGAGACTTTTTGGAGCTAACGTTTTGAATTTTCGGGGCTTTTTCAATCATTTCTACTACGGTGGAAGTGAAGCACGTTATCTACTAGAACTTGATGCATTATGATGAACACAAAGTATGTTAAAAGGCAAGCAAGAAAAATGTAGTAGAAAATAGCAAATTAAACTAAACATAAATAAAGTAATATTTAACTGTGAACTTAAAAATGATAATCGGCTGAATCATTGGATGACTTATGTACTTTACCAGATCCCAAATTTAGTGATTCTACCCTACCCTTAATTTTGAAGCTTGGGAATCTATAATTCAAGGGATAATATATGAATCCTTCAATCTGGAGCGTGTGGAGCGATCAAGCGAGAATAATAATCCAAGTCTGATCAGACTGCATTTTCCAAACTGACTTAAATTTCCACAAAAGCAGAGGGCATTAAGTCATACATGCACATAGGGGTGAGGGGTGGGTATTACCCTCCTGAAGGGTCAGCCGGACAGATACTGTCCGGCGATTTTGAGCTGATGGAACGTTTTTGCATCATTTTTGAAGTCAAAAGCAGTAAAAACGTCAAAAACTTTCCGGCGCTTCGCACTAGATTAGTACTTTTAAGTACTTTTTGCTCAAAAAACGCACAAAATTCAAAAATTTGTGCATTTTTAATGTTAAAAGTGATATAATGCTTTCAAAATGGACTAAAAATGCTTTAAAATGCGAAATTACCACGAAAAAACGTTTTATAGGCTATTTTGACCATTTTGATCGTTAAAACAGCAAAAAAACGTGAACGTTAAATTCACTGTTTTGGATTTTTAGGATTTCACCCCCTTCCGCCGACCCTGTACACCTTTGCATTAAGTTATAGCTCATCCGATTGTTTTATCGCAAAAATGTTTATTAATCGACGCGCAAAGTCAAATAATTCCTCCTAAGTGCACATGTATGTATATCGGTAAATACTAAATTGAGCATTGCAATACTTTGACGCCTTGCTCTCGCATATTTTCAATGGTCTTGCGCATAGGGGGCGTTTCCGGTTCCAGAAGCTCTACTTCTAATTTGACAGTATCTTCATTATAAGGCCCGAGCATGCAATATTGATCACCCAATTCCTCGATAGTGACGGCAGCTTTAGTTCTTAGTACGGTATAAATGCCACCGACTGAAATAGATAGATAAATAAATAAATAAATAAATGAATAAATTGAAATAAAACACAAATTAAAAATAATCATTATTGAAATGCAAACAAATCTTACTGAAGTTGACTACATGCACGCACACCATCGGAATTCTCGGGGATAGGGGTAATGAAATTTTAAAGTGCCTTTTTTGGCTTAGAAAATGGTAAAGATATGCATCAAAAAGGTCGTATTCTATACCTTTCTGGAGCACATTTCGAAAAAATGAAAGAATATAGTCACAAAATAAGTACATATGTATATGGCGTGAAGCGCCCTAAAAATTGACATTTCAAAGCGAATAGATAGCTAAAATCGTTTAAAGCAGCACCTTTTCTACGAATTTTTCGGAATCTTTTGGGAAATCGCGAATTCTGTGGCGGGGTGAAAAAATTTCTGAAGGGGTGAAAACTTGTCTGGGAGGGTTTAAACCCCCCAGATCATGTCTGACTGACAATATATAAAAAATGAAAAATATACACGATACATAAATAGGATATTCGTGGAGATAGATGAAAAAATCAATGCATCGCGTCAGGCAACTATAACTATAAAATATAGAAAAAAAGATAAAAGTGGGTGGTCCATCATTCTGAGGCGAGTTTCGCTCTTTCCTTCCACGGTTTGCACCCCCAGCAAATAGCCAGGACCTATAGATTGTCTCTGAGACATTCGCCCTACAGTTCTCGTCCAAACCAAGATATACTTCTCGTCAATATTTCGTAACATAGCTCAGAAGTTTTAATGCTACCACAGTCCACGTTTTAGAGTAGGGGCAGGGCCGTAGTTGTGGGGGAGCGAGGGCAAGGGGAGCGGCCGCCCCCTTGCCCGGAAAAAAACATTTTAAAAGGTAAGACAATGCAGGAAAGACGGAAAAATCGCACGTCTTTGTCGCAAAATCTTGGAATTAATTTGAATTTTTCATAGCTTTAATCTAAGCCCGACCGAAAGATGACACTTTTTATAGATTTTTCAGTTAGAAAGAATGTTTTTCAAAAAATTTCGAATTTTATTATCTTAATAAATACAGCATGTCGAGAAATGTCGAAAAATAAGGTTTTTGCGAGCTATCCGACGAACTTTCCGAGATATACATAGACCAATTTATGTTAGGTCCGCCCCCTAACCCGTTGGCCAGATCCTGGATACGGGCCTCAGGGGATGACAAGATATTTTATCATCATCGGATTTTTGAAAATCGGCTGAACTGAAATGGTATTAAAAATTTGGTACAAATACTGAAATACCATAAAATCTACTTCACTTCACACTCACAGAACGTAGGTACCTACTTGAAAATTCCAAACAATTTTTACAAACGAATACACCAACTTCATTCGCTAAGGCGACGAAGAAACGTGAAGGTTGATAGGAAATCGAGAAAAACAAAAAGTGAAGGATAATAGCCGAAACATTGGAAAAATTTAAAAAATAACAATATCATAATACCCAAAACAACAAAACACGCTTTTGTCGTTCATAACACGGGTATTGAGCTTTAGAACTTAAAATATCACGATTTTGCTTCACCCTATTTATTTAATGACATATGCGAAGGTAAAATTTATGGAGAAAAAAGTTTTGAGAGCCTAGTCTATTCTAAGAATTTGAATGCACACTCATTTACAGTGTTTTTCTTGTATTCGGCAAACATTTTAGGGAAGACAAAAACTACAAAAAGGTTCAAAATTCGCGAAAATTTTGGACGCTTCGCGCCGAAATGAGTCATTGTGCGTTCTATATATCTTTATAATGGCAGAAATTGCATTTCAAAGGCGAAAATGTCAAATTTTTCGGCGCTTCGCGCCGTTTTGAGACAATTGTTAGTGATTTTTGCTCTCAGAATTCCAGAAATTAGCTAAAATACACCACCAAAGGTCGAACAACTCTGTTTTTGCCACACTAAAATCGCTACTGTACCATATTATAGTATCCAAAAATTTGTGTGTACGAAATGTACAAAGACTTTTAGGGACCATCTTTGTACATGTACAAACGGACCTTATACGAAAAAAACACTGCTCACTTACCCTTATTAGCAACTTCCCAGGCAGCTTCAAACACAACCCTGTTTTCTTCTCTAGCCGTTTCTCCCCGATCTAACTGGTCGTCTCGAACAGTGCTAGATAAATCCATAGCTTGTAAACGCTTCCCAAGCTTGGAAAGTCTCGCGCTGGGTTCCTGAGCCATTCTAAACCATAAATAAGCTGCATTAATTGTAACGTTTAAAATAGCAGTCACGTGACTGAAAGTGCTGTCTCAGCAGAACCGTGTCGTATATGTCTATCAAAATGACCGGCTGTTTGTTAACCACATTAACGCATTTTGTAAGCTAAAAGTTAATTACCCTTTGATTCTTATTTAGAACATATCTCGCAATGAGTTATAAAATAAGGAGCATTCTTTTCCAATGAGCAGATTCTCTGTATAAAAACACAATTCGAAGACTGGATGTAATGCTTTCTGCCAGTGAAAAGTAATTGAAACAAATTGAGGTACGTAATTTACTATAGATAAAAATTCTAACTAGCTTACATTAATTATGATCACACAAGAGCATGGGGGTGAAAGGAAGTATTACCCCCTGAGCTCTGAAAAACTGATAGCTATACGGCCATTTTGGCCGAAAAAGCATTGCTATATAGCCTTTTTTGGACTCAGAAACATACATTGTTAGCTTAGAAATGCTATATAGTTATCTTTTCCGAGTTTCAAAAGGATATACGAGTATTTTAGTATAGTATTTTCACGACTCCAAAAAGGGTTAAATAGCTATTTTTAGTCCAAAAAGGCTTTGCATCTGTTTGTGAGTCCAAAAAGGCTACATAGCTAGTTTTCACAGCCCAGGACTAAAAATGCTTTAAAATGAGGAATCATCACGTACATGCACATATGGGGGTGAGAGGGTATTACCCCCACCCCCGGCTGAGGAATCAGCCAGACAGTTACTGTCCGACGATTTTGAGCTGACGGAACGTTTCTTGCATCATTTTTGTGGTCAAGAGCAGTAAAAATGTCAAAAATTTTCTGGCGTTTCGCGTCGGATTAATACTTTTATGTAGTTTTAACTCAACAAGCGCCCAAAATCGATGAATTCCTGCATTTTAGTGTCATAAGTGATATGTTGTCAAAATGGACTATGTAAAAATGCTTCAAAATTTAATATTAACCCGAAAAAACGTTTTTTATGCTATTTTGACCGTTTTGGTCGTTCAAACAGCAAAAAATTGTGAACTTTAAATTTAATTTTTCGGATTTCTGGGATTTCACCCCCTACCGACCCTGACCTTGTGCACCTATGAATCACCACGAAAAAGCGTTTTATACGCTATTCAGACCATTTACGCTATTGAATATCAAAAAAATCGTGTTTTCAATTTTTAGCCAAAGATGGTAAAAAAGCACACAAAATTGACCTGAAATAAAAATGCAAGTTTTGACCTAAAATGGGGGATAAAAAGTCTCAGTTATTGAGAAGGGGCGTGTGACGACCGACTTTGGCCGGGTGATCCGCCGATCTTCCCAAACCTCCGTTATACGTAAGCATACACACAACTTACATGGAAATTTAAAACTCGCGTTTCTTACACCACGCTGCTTGTCCTACTCGTCCGTCCTTTATGCGCTATGTAACAAAATTTAATTTTATCGAAGAAACCAGCGCTTACCAAAACCTGTGAGTTGAAAAACAAGGATTTATACAGGCACTATGATAGGTCGAATATAGGTAGGTTCTAGGTATGTCGGTATAACTACCAATCTATATTTTCAATGCATGTAAAAAATATAGAAGTTGGCCAGCACACACAGATTTGCACGTGGGGGTACCCAAATTAAAAAACGGGATTTTTTTCTGAAAAAATAAGGTAAAATGGAGGTCGAAAATGGATAAAAACGAAAAATCTCTTCAAAAGTACTTAAAATTGACCAGAAATATGTACCTATTATTAGTTTCAACCCGATACAGCATTTTACGTAGGCGATCTTGGGATGACTAGGGGGTTGTCACTCACCAGAATTTGCGATTTCCCGAAAAATTCGCAGAAAAGGCGCTGTTTTAAGCGTTTTTTAGCTATCACTTTGCTGAAAAAAGTCAAAATAACGGCGCTTCGCGCCATAGACTCATTTTTTGACAAAGTACATTTTGTTCAATTTACTCGAATTTTGGCCCAACCCAAATATCCCACTACAGCCATAATCCGGTAATCTCGTTTCGGCTTTGTTTATCTGCTGGCGTTAAGTTGAATGCATATTACTAAGCCTAAGCTGAATCAGTGACAAAATTGAAATTTCTATTTTTTCGAAATGTTGCATGTTTTTGAGCATCGTCAGAAACGCCGAAAAACGATGTTGTTAACGTGTTTTTGATTCCAGAAAAGATACTTTGAAAGTTAACACCCATATATGATCTTGGGGGTTTGGGGTTCCCCACCCTTCGCCCAGAAAAATTTTAACCCCTTGCAAAAATTTTTTCATCCCCTCCAAGAATTGGCGATTTTTTGAAAGCTCTCAAAAATTTTCTAAAAATTTGTAGAAAAGATGCTTTTTAAGCGTTTAAGTGCCAAAATTTCAGCGCTTCGCGCCATTATTTTCACATTATGTTCATGTTTTGACTATATTTTGTTCAATTTGTTCCGACTTTTTCGTTTTTTAAATTTTTTTATGTTTTTATGATCTAGAGAGATAGAACATCGTCAGAAACACTCAAAAACGATGTTTTCGATGCGTGCCTACCATTGTTGGACCGAAAAAAGGCACTTCATGATTTCAACCCCGCCCCACCCCAGAATTTCCATGTTGTGCATGTATGTTCACAGCCTCACCAGAATTCCCATGCTAGGCATATCTGAGTAGGTATAACAGTTTTTGAGGCCATTTGGCCCGAAAAAGCACTCTATCTGACCCTCCAGACAGGCCACGATGTGCATTATCCATCTGATCATATTGTTTTCATAAATGTACATAGTTAATATGTAACGAAGGTTTCAGAGCTCGCAAAGAAGTATGTAGAGCGAAAACTAATTGATTTGATTAAATTTAACACTCTTTTTCATGCAATTTTTCAATAAAATCAGTGATATGATGGACTAAATTAAAGCAATTTTCAACATTTCAATTTTTGCAAAAAGACTATTTTTGTGGTTTTGAGCTTCAACAAAAAAGGTTAAAAAAAGACGCGGAAGGGAAAAAATCTTCAAAACTTTTTTGGTTTCAGTTATGAGACTACGCATGGAAATATGTGGTTTTGATATCATACATATAGATTTAGACTTAGGCATAGTTACGTTACTTGCATTCGCATTGGTTCCAGCGCAATAATCTAAAACTGCATAAGTTGAATGGGGCGACTGGGTAAAATCCGGACAGTAAAATCAGGACAGTGCATTTGATAAATGCATGTAACGATTCAAAATTTTGGGTGGAAGGTCCCCAGCTATTTTTATGGGGGAAGGAAAGGGATAAAGCGACCTCCAATTTTTCGCCAAACGCAGGCCTAAAAATTCAATTTTTCCAAAAGTCGAGAAAGGGTCAAAAAATTCTAACTTCTGACTTTGATGGAATGGAGACGACCTAATTTAGGTGGGGCGATCCATACCTGGGCAATGGATTTTGGTTCTGAAGGTACCAGGGTCCGTTTTGTTGAGGTTAGTTGGTTGGTTGGTTGGTTGTTTGTTTGGCCAGTTGGTTAGTTGTTTGGTTGGGTAGGTGGTTGGTTAGTTGGCCGTTTAGTTTGTTGGTTAGTTGGCTAGTTGGTTGGTTGTTCGGCTGGTTGTTTGGTTTTGGTTGGCTAGTTGGCTGGTAGGTTGGCCGGTTAGTTGCTTAGTTGCTTGGCTAGCAGGTTGGTTGTCTCATTTTATCACTTTTTTATTTTTGGGTCAAAAATTCCACTCCCCCTTCCTAATAAAAACTGTTTTTTCTGGCGCCACCCAGCTGGGGTTCTGAAGGTACCGAAGTGCCTTCTGGCGCCACCCGGTGGCGCGGGTGGCGCGGCATTGCCCACCTATGGGGCGATCCCCCATCCCGCTGTTACATGTATGAGTAAAGTGGAAAAATCAGGGCAACGTATTCAAAGAATAAACTATTATGGTCGAACTCGGACAACTGGGTAAAATTCGGACAATGCATTCAATAGATAAAGAAGTGGAAAATCGAACAATGCATTGAATATTTCTAGTCGATTAAGTGTAAATAAGAGAGCCTTAATTAATTAATTCATAAGTAATTAACTGATTAATTACCTAGGAGCACGCATGGGAGGCGATCAAATACTGGCGGTCTAGCATAGTTTCCCAAGGTCCAGAGTTGAAGGAGGGGTGAAATCCTAAAATGGGGGCCAATAAATTAACTGGTGTTCATTATTAGCCGACACTTTTTTCGTACGAGCTTCTTTGTGCATGTACAAAGATCTCCGCAAAAGGCATTGTATGTATGAGCGAACAAATTTTAGTAGATAATTAAATATACACATTTTTACATACTATCAGTGCGTGATCTGCTACCCGCATGCAGTCCTAAATGTGATAATTCGGCCTAAATTTAGTTGATAATTTCGGCGTGAAGCGCCGAAATTTTTATGAGCTTTTGATGGAATTTACACATGAAAGTCGACTGAGAAAGCTAAAATAACTTGTACTACAAAATCAGAAATATTACATAAATTTCAATATGCTGATTAAATCTTACAATAAGCACCACTGCGCTTATAAATTCAATGCATCGTCGAGATAAATTAGTCAATTTTATATTTGAACGGCAAAAAGTGCCAAGTTATTAAACAGTATATACTTATTTTTGCATGAAATCTTTCAAAACAGTAGAAATATATACGAAAGATATTCGAATCTGCACAAAGATGCCTAGATTACAGAAGGATTGATTTTGGATTGTTTAATGTCCCCTCTTGAAGCTAAATACAGTATATTAGCGATATTCGGCGCGAAACGCCGAAAATCTTTGGAATTTACCGAAAAATAACATAAAACTTGCCCCAGAAAGCAGTGTTTTTTGTGCAAGGTCCGTTTGTACATGTACAAAGATAGTTCCCAAAAGTCTTTGTACATTTTGTACAAACAAATGTTAAATACTATGATCTGGTACAGTAGCGATGTTAGTGTGGTAAAAATAGAGTTTTTCGACCTTTGGTAGTGTATTTTATCTAATTTATGGGTCTCTAAGAACAAAAATCACTAAAAATCGTCTTAAAATGGCGCGAAGCGCCGAAAAATTTGACATTCGTTCTTTCGAAATGCAATTTCTGCCATTATAAAAATATATAGAACACACAATTACTCATTTCGGCGCGAAGCACCGATAATTTTGCGAATTTTAGACCTTTTTGCAATTTTTAACTTCCCAAAAATCTTTGTACATATACAAAAACGGTCCCGGAAAGTCTTTGTACATCGGGAATAATCTTTGCCAAATACAAAAAATACCGTGCCAGAAAGTATTTTAACATTGTATAAAGATGGCTCCAAAAATAAATGCACGAGCGAAAGTCGATTTGAGGCAAAAACCTGCATTTCTTGGCCATTTGTAGGTGCCTTTTTTGCGATTTTCAGCCAAAACTTGGTGGTCGTTTACCCCTTCCTTTGAAAATGGCCAAAAGCCGTACGTTTAGCAAAGGGCTTTGAGGAATTCCCCACCTAAGGTTGGACGTCCTCCCCACTCACCCCCACCTCCCCAATTTTTGGCGAAAACTTGCGCTTTTGGCTATTTTTATGTCTTTTTGCCACTTTTGGCCAAAAATCGGAACCCCTTTCCCCCTAGAAATGGCCGAGAAACATACATGTAACAGGGGGTTTGGACGATCGCTCACCCGCGCTTGTACGCCCCCAGCCCCGCCCTCAAAGTCAGAAAATTATTGACCACCATCCTTCCATTTTTAGCGAAAACTTGCGCTTTTTGGCAATTTTCAGGTGTTTTTTTGCCATTTTGGCCTAAAATTGGAGTCGCTTACCCCCCCTTCTTTTAAAAATGGCCAAGGACCTCCTACCCGAAATTATCAGCCGTTACATATATGCCGAGGACCCCTCTCCAAAAATGTTGAGCTGTCACTTGCATGTTTTATAGTGATAATTTGTCCATTTACTCTTGCATTCAAAAATACTGGATCTCTTCATGCAATTCTACTAGTTAAGTGCGTTTTTGCCACAATAAAAATTAAATTCAAAAAATTCAAACGGTTTTCACCAAAAATCGTCTGACAGTGACTTGAGTCTTGGACGCTGAGTGGGGAGGTAATACCCACCCTCACCCCACCCCTATGGGAATATGTGGAGGTGGTGTAAAACTAGCAAAAATCTCAAAAAACATGCCAAAAATTCAATTCTGGAGGATCTATCGATGTTTAGGGGGTCTATTGGATTCTAGGGGTACAAAACCCCAAACATCCACGCTCATGTGTGATTAAGAGTCAATTACATAGCTACATAGGTTCAATTAATCAGTTAGAAGTGTTATTGATTAAGATGTAAATAATTAATTGATTAATTAATTAAGAGTAAATTGAAAATAATTTTAAATCAATCAGAACTGTATTTAACAACGAGCTAGATAATTAATGAATTTTAACTAATTAAAAGTTCAATTAATTAATTAAGAGTTAATTGATTAATATATTTTAATTAATCCATTAGAAGTGTGATTACTTATGAGGTAGCTAAGTAATTAATTGTGACTGATTAATGAAATTAATAAATTAAGTCTTTAATTAATTAATTATTACTTTTACTTAATTAGAAATGTTATTAATTAATTAAGAGATAAACAGATAATTAACATTAATCAATTAAATTTAATTGATTAATTACGATTTAAATAATAGTAATAAATAGATTAATTGTTTTCGACTAATTAAGAGTAATTAATAATCTGAGAATCAATTCGTAAATTAAGTAGTTTTGATTTGATTAAGAGTTCAAGTAATAAATTGGTTAAGTAAATTAATGAAATAATTTACGGGCAAATAAGATTTAATTAACTAATTAATTGCACTAATCAATTAGGAACTTCATTAAATAATTGAATTTATTTAATTGATTAGAATTAATTAGAAGTATAATTAATAAAGAGTAAATTAATTAATTAATAAAGAGTGAAATTATTTCATTAATATTTTGATTAATAAATGGTTAATTAAGTGATTTTTGTCAATCATTTAAAAGTAAGAGTAATTAAATCTTTTATTTCCTGTTTCTTTTTAAATTTTTAGTTTTTTATTATCTTCAACCATCATACCTAATTTTTTCATAATTTTCATGATTTTGACGTTTCTGATGATTCAAGTGAAATCTGGACTCAGACTTGGAGAATTAGATAAAATCTGGATTAGGACAACTGGGTAAAATCCGAACAATAAAAGGCTAAACTTAAGGATATGGTACTTTTAGAAAAGGAGCAAAACGAATATGGAATGCCAAAATTTTTTGCCTACATGGTAGAGCATGATAAATTGAAGCGCGAAAAAAAATTTGGTGAAAATCTGAGCCATGCTTGCAAAGTTGCAGGCAACTCTCTATTTGAGTGTTGGGTGGGACGATTAAACGGCTCGATCCAAGGACTGACACATTTGTCAGAAATAAATAATATGGGCTGAAATTACGGAGGGAAGCATAGCAATGAAGGAGAAGAAAGAAAAAAAGCGCGAAAAGCTATTTGAAATTTTAAAAAACTTTGAAAAAAATTTTTTTTGTATGTTTTTTCGATTTTACTTGACAAGATATACAAAAATCTAAGTTTTTGCTTCTATTATACTTAGGCTTAGGCTTAGTATATCTGAAAAGGTGTTTTAAGTTGCTTAGGCCGAGGTCGCTCCCACTCAGGTCGATGTATAGATGCTTAGGTCGATGTATAGATGCTTAGATCGATGTATAGATGCTTAGGTCGATGTATTGATGCTTAGGTCGATAGGTCGATGTATAGATGCTTAGGTCGACGTAAATTGGGTATCTGCGTGTGATTCTGCATTCAGCTGTTTGAATTGAAAAAATGAACTTAAAAAAAATTCAAAATTTCTTTGAATCTTCAAATATTTTAATATAAATATTTATATAATATAATATGATATAATATAATATAAATGTAAAATAAAATAATGAAATAATCAAATATTAAAGACTTAGGTCGAAATTTTTTTCCGCGCTTTCTTTCAACATGTTCTAAGTACTGAGCGAAAAATTCGCTTTTCTGAAGTTTATTTTTTAGTATTCTGAAAGTACCATATTCTTAAGTTACTCCCAATAGAATCAGTACAACACATTTTATAGGTGAGTGAAGTAAGTACCAAGTTGGAAAAATCAGAACAATGGATTAACTATAATTAGTTTTAATTACCTACCTAACAATTAATTTTTTCGGCTAATATTGAGAATAAGGTGACCTCCTAGAAATTGACTTTGCATGGATGATTTAATCTAATGAAAAGTCAAGGAATTCAAATCTGGAAGAATTAGGTGTCGGTCGGCATTATTGACCGAGTTACAGGCTGTTGAACTTCATGTGTTTAAGGATAACAAATTGATTAAGACGAACTGGGCGGCTATTCTCAATATTAGCCGTTTTTACTTCTATTATACTTAGGCTTAGGCTTAGTATATCTGAAAAGTGTTTAAAGCTGCTTAGGTCAAGGTCGCTCCCGCTCAGGTCGATGTATAGATGCTTAGGCGATGTATAGATGCTTAGGTCGATGTATATAGTGCTGGCCTCTAAAAAAACCAGTCGATTTGTAAGCTAAAAAAACCACCCCTTTTCTCCATAACCAAAAGGAGATGACTAATGATATTATACTAGCGAACAAGCTATGCCGTGAGGATTACAACTGACCCCTGGTCGCTTTCCGGATCATTCAGAAACTTGAGATATAAATTTGCCAAAAAGTTCCTAAAAATTGCCATTTTTATGATTTTTTTAAAGCATTTTTGATGGTCAGTATTTCTACCCGTATTCATATTTGGTGGAATCTTTTATGTTTTCACGTTAGGCTCCCTTGCAGACTAATGTCAGAAAAAATATAGTTCTCCTATGTCATCTACATAGCTACAGTATACCTTCAAAGCCAAACCTAAAAAAACCAGTTGTAACCTAAAAAAACCAGCGCCAATTTTTACAAAACTTAGCAAGAATGTGCCTCGTAGCACCTTTCATGATGCCTGATATTTATTTTTCACAAAAAAATAAGAATCACCCCAAAACTACCAAAAAAGTTCGATTGTAACCTAAAAAAACCACTGTAACCTAAAAAAAGACCAATGCTAAGTATATGTTGTCATGACAACGAAATTACTTTTCATCAAGTTGCATAATTTTGCACTGATTTCTTGCAGAGGATGTAGAAGAGACTTACCTAGAGTCGTTTTCATCACTTGAAGACTTTATTTGTAAAATTTATAGAACTTTTAATGAAATTCAGAAAAAATTATTGATTTTTATATAAATGTGATAAAATGAACGGAAATATCGTAAAAAATGAATTTTTTTCAAAATTGTGATAATTTAAGGTCAACTAACTGTTTTACGCTGCCAACCATGCACTTCGCATAATATTTTGGGGGTGGTTTTTTTAGTTCCCATGGTTTTTTTAGGAAAAAGTGGTTTTTATTCAAAATTTCGTATTTCATGCAAGCTTGCTATGAAATATGGCGCTTAAAAAATTCTTCCATGCTTTTAGAATATGTGATTTTGTATGATGATTCATGTCGAATGTTTATTTATAATTGTATTTCATTGTATATTAATGTTTCTTTTCTTATTGTGTTCTTTTTTGTGCGACGAAAATAAAATATTTGTATTGTATTTGTATAAGTTGTAGGCCTAGGGCAGCTGTCAAAAACAGGTGTTTGTTGACTTCTTCAATGTTATTTGTTCTGAAGTTATAAGCCAAAAACATGAAATTGGTTTTTTTTAGAGGCCAGCACTATAGATGATTATGAATGAATGAATGAATGAATGAAATAATTTATTACTGAAACGCGACAATTACGAAAGATGTAAAAGAGTAATAAAACGTACGGTCAAAAGAATAAAAGCGTACAGCAAAAGGCGACGAGCGAGTCATGAAAATGACGATTTAAGCCCGCCCTATAATAAATTTGGATAAGTCGACATCAATTAATCTAGATTTGAATATATTCAAGTTAGGGGAAGAGACTACAAAATCAGGTAGGTGATTCCAAACAGAGATATACTTATAGAAAAACTCAAATTTTTGTAAATTAGAACGGACAAGAGGAACAACTAGCTTGAAACGATTTGTGCAGCGAGTAGTATTTTGTTTTATTTTATTTTATTTAGATGATTGAAATGTCAAATTTTCAAAAAAAACGGGATTTTATGCCTCTTTCAAGCAATAATCTATAACGTAGATGTTGAAAACACGATCTCGTCAACCATGAGAGTGAAAAAATCTTTGAAAAAATTTTTTTTCGGAAATTTTTTTTCACTCACATGGTTTCCGACAGTTATTTCGACTTCCAAGTTAAAGATTATTGTTTGAAAAGGCATAAAATCACGTTTTTTTTGAAAATTTGACAAGGTCACCTTATTCTCAATATACTCCATTTTTTCATACTTTAGTTTTATTTGATTTCAAATCATTAAATTTTTTAAATTAATTTTTTGTTTGACTGATCGGTTGACTGCTTATTTTTTGAATAGTTGATCAATCACTTCACTTGATCTCTTGTCTTGACTGGCTGATTAAGTCATCAGTCGGCTGTCTTGCTACTCGGTTAGCTATTTAAACACTTGATTATTTGGTCGGTTGCTTGGTGGTACTCAGTTCAGTTGGCGCGAAGCGAATTTCGAAGCGATTCTCAAAACTTTTGATAGAAAAAGTGCAAAAAATGCTTTCCGAACAAACAAAAGATTAAAAATCAGTCAGACCCGTCAAAAGAAGTACAAATCCGTCACAAAAGCCGTTTAGTACCCCTTCCCATCAAAACTCCCTTCAACAGACCCCAAAACAAGTCAATTTGACGAGAAAGCGTCACCCCCAGCAAGCTACACCGGATGATTCCTAACGCCGAGGCCGGCCGGCCGACCGTCTCTGATTCCGATTTTAGATTTACAGTAACTTGTAATTTTCTCTTCTTTAGTAAACGCAGGGCCTTTAGGTTCTAACAAATAAAATATTAAGTGCAATTCTATTTTTATCTATAAAATTTTTTAAATATTTTTATCTTCTGTAGAAGACATCATTAGAAATGAAATTTTCTAATACCCGCGATCCACGACTATCAGTGGTCATACAACGCATCATTGCTCAAAAAAATCGTGAAGGACGTTCCATTTGATTATTGTCGTGAGAATTTTTTTCATTCCTTCCTTTTCAGTCGGTGGCGTTGCTAGTGCACATGGTTAGCCATGACCAAGCGTCCGCATGATGAGAAGGGTTTAGGCTTTTTTGGAAATGAAGATAAAAAACTCTATTTAGAAAACAATGTGAAGCGGAGGTCAAAAGAGCAAAAATTCTTGCTTTCCGAAAAATTGCTTGAAATTCGACCGCCAAAAGTAAAGCATTTTCACGACCTACCGCTTTTGCAACATTTCCGGCTCTTTCAAAACACTAGAAGATGTTGACTTACCTTTTTCCAGACTGAGGTGACCGTGGTGGGTCGGGTTGAGTTAGGTGGGAGGGGCTTTCAATCCCTGCAAAAAGCTTTTCAACCCCACCCCCTTACCCCCGCAAAAACCTTTCATTTCGCTCGAATTTTTTGATTTTCCAAAAAGGTCATAGAAAAGGTGATGTTTCAAGCGCCTCTAGGGATTTTGGCTCGAAAAAGACTAACGTTCGGCATTTCGCGTCATAATATTAACTTTATTTATGACTTCTACTTATTCGGGTTTTTTTTCATATTTTTCAAATTGTTCAGCGTGTTCATTTCTGGAAAAAAAGATAGTCAGAAACCCCAAAAATTCTAATGATGTAGTGTACGACTGACCCTTGACTTTGTTGTGCCATTGACTGGAACCTCGGATTCGATCTTTCCTGGCGGATTCGATCTTTCCTGGCTTTCTTTTTCACGCCTCATTTTTGTTAATAATAAAATGATAATAATAATGAATGAAAAACATGGGTTTAAATAAAATATAAATCTTACTGCATATGCATACAACTCGCTGGATTTTGTAAATAATTGTGCAAAAATATTTCCATTTTTTTACGTTAAATAAATTTTGCATATTTAAATGAATAGAGGTTCGGCACTTGACGATTTCTGCTGCATAGTTTCAGCAAAATTATTATTTGTCATTTCTCGCTTTGAAAATCTCAATTTCGATTATCATCCGTTCCGCTTCCTGATCTAATTTGACGATGATGGCGCTGCAAATATCTAAGTACCTGCTCTGCCGCTTAAAATATATATTGTTTTGTCAATCCAGTGTCCCATTTTCGAGCAGAAAAGAAAAGTTACGCTTCGTATGAAAAGTTTTCTGTTTGCACATGCATTGCATAGAGAGAGGTAATTCATCGTCTTTTACTAACTTACTCGACGAATTGTTTATTGTCTGAATGGTATGTGCGCAGATCTTAATGCTTGAGCAAAAAGAAGACATGGCCTACATTTCCGCATAATATTCCACTATGTAGAGACTTACATAGGTATGGAGCATTCGATCCTTATGTTAATTCTGGAGGCCCTGTTAGAACGGTTTATGGTTACTTATTTTGGCTGAACACTGAAGTGCCAAAAGTTATTGAATTCTAGTTTTGCACGTTTCGAATTAAATACTTGCTTTCTTGGTTTTCTTTCCATCCACCGCAACCTGCAGTCTTTTTTTGGAGCCGATTTTTCGTATGCCATCGGATGAAACATATTACGCAATTTTAATTTACCTACTCATTTGGCATTTACGTAAGTGTGCGTCCGTTATTTTCTCTTTCGACTGGCTTTGGCGAGTTTTGTATAACAATCTTCGGATCAGCAATAATAATACTCATATTTAGTTTTGCAGAAAATGTGAAATTTTCCAACCTATGGTGTGATTTCGCTTGGACAATTTAGTTTAATTTTTATACATATATGAATTTGCTATTCCTCAAAGAAGCTTTTCTCTATTAGTCTTCCAAACGCACAAACGAATCTCATTGATGTCGTTAGAGCATCGCTTGAATTTTGACAGCTTGTCGATTCGATTCGTCAGCTGACTAATTTTCGTAGTTATTGCGCCCTTTCTAAGTTATATTCTTTTTCACTATCTATTTCACGCCTGACATGTGATTTTCCCAAGTTCCATTTTGTTCATATCTCTATTCATTCATCATTTTGTCGATTTTCACTTAGCTATTATTGAAGTGAATACATTATAAACTCATTCTACATATCTCATTTAATTTTTTAAGTTATCACACTTAGATACATAATGTTATTTATTCTATTAATATTGTAGTTATGTTCGAATAAGTTCTTGGGAGATACAGGGTGGCTAAAAAAAGAATGGCATATTGATCCCTATAACTTCTCCGATACTTGACCAAATTGAACGCGGTTTGCTTTTTCTAAGAGTCTGTGCAAGAATGAGCTGAAGTTTCATCCATGCAGTAGAAGTCGGTTTTTCGTCTTTTTTGCAGATTTTTTTTGCCTTAAAAGGCTATCTGTACTTATGTGTAACTCCCCAACAAAAAAGATAATTAATTGCGGTTTGGTTTATATGAAGCCAAAATTATTTGTTTACAGCTCTGTTTATTTTTATTTTGCTTGCGTCAGCCTGTGCGGAACAGCAGTAGCTTTAACACAGGTTGTTGCACTCATACATCAAGATGTGCAACCTTTGATTAAAGTTCAATTATTTTACAGCAAAAGCAAATTGTGTGAGTGATAGACAATTAAAAGGGCTTTTAGATAAAAGAAGTTCCATTTCATGGTCTTAAGGTTTGTTGAAGTTAGAGGGTTTCAAAGGCAAATAATGCTTCTGGCAGATGCTTTCATGACTCAAAAAACGACTTCTGCTTAATTTATTATAGACCAACATTAGCTCATTCTGAATTTATAAAACTTTACCGACATTCTTACAGAGTTAATAGGCTATTGAACGAAGCAAACCGTGTCTAATTTGGTCTAGTATTAAGTAAAAGGATCAATATGCCATTCGTTGTTTTGAGCCACCCTGTATAAAAATCGATAGAAATTCAAATGAAGAGTTGCTTTTCGTTGCTTCTATGATTATCATTTGCAGAGGAAAATCGTTTTTTGCTTACAAGATGATTTTGAAGAATGTTTTTCTGCGTTACTTATCTACTCTTTTCGTGCTATTAAGCTAAAAAATCGTTCTTATAGTCGGACAAGGATGCGTAGCATGTGCTTCATAATTAGCTTTAGATTTTATTTATTTACTTTAATTCGTCAAAACTCAATAGTGTTTGGTCATGAAAACTTTAAATGTTTGTTTATTTCTACAGATGCTTAATCATTTGTATATAGGGTTAAAATTGTTATCCGAAATAACGATTTTTATTTCATTATGAACATTATGATCTCATTCGATAAATGACTTAGGTACATGTCTCTCTTTCTTTATCCCTTAAATTAGCGCAAGTTGCTCGTAGTGATTAAATCCAGCTCAAAGATTGGTTTTAGTACAAAGATTATATATGCTATGTTTTCCAAAGCGTTTTATCGTAACAATGCTTCAATATGCACTTCAAATCAAATCAAAAACATTTAATGCTTCAATATGCACTTCAAATCAAATCAAAAACATTTATTGCAACGTCCGGGAAAAACACACAAATACAAAAAAGAGTGCAACTTTCGATAAAAAAAGATGACGAGTTTTTAAATGACACATGACAACATATATACGACTATAACGTCATCAATATGGATATGCAGTCACAAGAGTGGCAACTTACGTGCTGACCGAATTATTTTTGAGGACTGCTTCCCGATTGCCCGTCGATCTCTTTCTTGGTCCGTTCTAATCATAAATTTTTTACGCCTAGCAATCAATCATTAGGTGTATGCCATACAATTATAATTTTCTGGAAGCTTTCCGTGTTTTTTATTGCGTAGTAAAAATATTGCCAAAAGACTCATTGTGCAGAGATATTCGCCAAAGGGAATTTTTTGTGCTCTTTTGACATTTCAACATTTCCTATGCCATTTTAGGTTTTTAAATTGAACCCACCCTCGAGCTGACAGCCGTAGATGCACAACATGGCCGATCTGGGGAGGGGGATTCAGCCGGGCCAGAGTGACCTTGAAAACTGGTATAAACACTAAAATAGCGTTAAAACTACGGTATTACATAGTTTCTCATCAATTTCAAGCACTCATCAACTTTTTCGCCAACCTGATGCCTCATATACCCGTGAAAATTTCCAATTTTTCCAGGGGGTCCAGAGACCCCGAACCCCCTCCACGTGCATGTCTGCTAAAAACGCTATGAATTTTTGTATGCCAGTGGCATGCTCCAAAAGACGCTTCATAAAAGATTTTATTGGCATTCAGAATTCTCAAATTGAAAGCTCATTATCAGAAAAACATTGAGAGTAATAAAAAGAATATGTTCAAAACGTTATTGCTTCCGCATTTTTTTGTTGGAGGACTTTAAAAATCAATTTTAAACTCGTCATTTTCCCGACTTTTTTCAGCATTAAGTCTTGAACCTTAAAAAATCTGGTCTTGTTCTTTGCCAAGTTTGTGAAGTTCCACCATTGTCAACGCTATAAAAATGTCAGCTGCAATTGTATAGGAATGCAAAGTATATAGACCTGTGTGTGATATCCATGATATAGATACAAGCGCTAACCAACATGCTTGAACGATAAAACTTGCGAAATATGATCTACTTAGGTTGTTTGCCCGTCTCAGCTCGCTAAATCGTTGCATAAAAAAATTAGTAATCAGATACATAGCCGTACTTTCAGCTGCAGTATATGATCGCGCGCTATATCAAGAGCAACTTCTAATGCTTACAGGTCTAAAGCCGTATTTATACTTCACGCAGGATCGCGTCGCAGGATTAAATGGCGTGACTTTTTCTAAAAATAGCACATCCTGCGAAAATCGTGCGAATTGACGCATCGCGCCGTCCGTTTATACTTCCTGCGAAAAATCGTGCGATAATCGACAAAATTCGTCGCATCGCGTCTTCGATTTATACTTGCTGCGATTTCTCGCAAACTCGACTATCCTGCGATAAATCGTGCGATTTTTTCTGCGAATCTTGCGAATCATCGCACGATTTTTTCGCGCATATTTTTGCTCATTTTCGTCCTCGCCTGACCTCATTACAAATTCAAAGCATTGTTGCGTGACATAAATGATTTAAGTAGGCACGTCGACCCGCGTCGATCGGCGTTGTACATGTCAAATTTGACAGTTCAATAGAAATGTGCGCAAAAAAAGGACGCGAATTCGCTTCCGAGCCCAATTTTGCGAATTCGCGTCGGACGTCAACTTGTTACTAAAATTAGTAATTTTTGACATTTTTCGCGGAGATGAACGCGATGAAGTATAAACTGAAATGCGATTCATCGCACGACGAAATTTCTTGCCTGCGCGAATTATTAAGCGATGCGAACTTCGCAGGAAGTATAAATCGAAAAATCGTATCGCGGACAATCCTGCGATTCGCGCGAACAATTATTCGCGCGATAGTATAAATCGAATTCGCGTGCTTTGCCCGATCCTGCGACTGCGATATTTCGCAAGTTCGGCGCGATGCGTGAAGTATAAACCAGGCTTAACACTTTTTATCTGCTCTGCGTATCTAAGTAGCCGTTTTTTTCAAACGTTAATAAAATGACACAAGTTACGAATGTGTCGGACAAGATGGAGATAAGATGAAGATATTATGGATAAGATGATAAAATGAAGTATAGTTCGAGGTCGGCTACCTTGTTCAAAAACTGTATCGACACGTTCTTTATTTTTTTTTGTTTCCTCAGTTTAATTCTCAGATTTTATGTTGTTTTCTATTATGCTACCTCACAAATCCGTCACGCTTTGGGGAGGAAGCAATAATTTACCTTAATTAAATTTCTCGTCAATGCATTATTTAATTTTAAATTTCTGTAATTTCATAAAAAGAGTTTTGATATTAATTTCGCCCAATTTTTTTCTTCCAAATTTTCCGCTTTTGCCCACTGCGGATTCTAAATGTCGAACCTTCCCAAGTGCACGTCTGATCTTGAATCGATGACTTGACCGCGGGGTATCATTCGTCGAAATTCTGTCACGTACATGATTCGATTCGTGATTAAAACGACCCTCTCTGCCTACATATAAAAAATTTCTCTTATTCTTCGGCACTAGCACATTTTGGCACACATTTTTCATAAAATGACCTTTTCATCCAATCGCGACGAATTTTTCATGTACCTATCTAGTAATTTTGTTCCACGCGGGGTCCCTTTTTTAAAGCGATCATGGTCTAATTTTTTTAGTCTTTATACGCATGGACAATTTTATGATTTCGTATTGTTTTTGTCATTTATTCGATACGCATGAGTTTCCGAAAATATTTCCGGGTAGATGCGTAAATTATGATTGTGTCCCGGGTGACCGACATATGGTATTAAAAATAGATCTGTCAATCAAAAAAATTCCCGTCTGGCCGACAGTCCCGGGTGGCCGGGGGTACCGGGTGGCCGACAGTCCCGAGTGGCCGACTGTACCGAGTGGCCGACAGTTCCGGGTGGCCGACTGTACTGGCTGGCCGACAGTCCCGGGTGACCGACAAGTGATATAATTATAGGTTTGTCATAAAAATGCCTAACTGACTAATGATTTCGGACTTGATGCTTTTTCAAGCAGGTATATACCTATTTATGCACATAAATAGTTTTACCAATGCGATAACATTGCTCATACGAATTCATAGCAAATTTAAAACATGCTGGATTTTGTAAAAAAGGCCTATTATTTAAAATGCGTAATATTTTAGTGCTATCCTACTTAAACTTATTGTGGCTATCCTACTTTAATTTTATTGTTTAGTGCAATCCTACTTAAACTTATTTAGTGCTATCCTACTTAGTGCTATCCTGTGTACTTAACCTTATTGTTTAGTGCTATCCTACTTAAACTTATTGTGACAAAAATGAATCTTTGATACAAAATTTATACCTTTGATATTCTATATTAAATATGTACATTCAATAAGTTTATATACAATATGTACATGTAATAAGTTTTTATTCACATTTATGCCAGTGAAAACTTTATTGCTATTCTTAGAGAATGAAAAAATTACGTATTTCGATTATGAAAAAATGTACGTGCATACATACATACGTACGAATGTACATATATTCATAGTAATAGTACAACCGGGTCATTTTGGAATTTTTAAGCCATCTAACGATCACCCGGTACAGTGTCGGCCACCCGGGACTTTTGGCCACCCGGTACAGTCGGCCACTCGGGACTGTCGGCCACCCGGTACAGTCGGCCACCCAGAACTGTCGGCCACTCCGGTACAGTCGGCCACCCGGGACTGTCGGCCACTCGGAACAGTCGGCCAGTAGGTACTGTCGGTCACTCGGGAACTTTTTGATTGACAGATCTATTTTTATACTATTTGTCGGTGACCCGGGACTGTCGGTCACCCAGGACTGTCGGTGACCCGGGACGTTACCTGAATTATTAGCAATTGCAGGACAACCATATTTCATTCATTTTTTACTGACCGGTAAGAGAAGCAATTAAAGTAGTTAATTACGAGTATTCTCGTTATGCAGGAGTTGCATTTCATTTTTCGTTTTTAGAAGTAGGAATCGTATGACATCGCAAAATCAGGCCGCCTTGCGCACTAAAACGAAAACTTGAAAGAGTAAGAAAGATCCATAATTTTCATTTGGCCACGTTTAAATGATTTTTGCCGAAAATATTACAATTTTAAGTAGTCCATATTGAACCCAATTTTTGAAACAATGAAACCCTCGCTATTTGATAATACGCTGACATTCAAATTACGTTGAGTTACTAGCACACCTGGGCGTGGGGGGTTTGGGGGTATGCACCCACCCCCCCCGAGAAACTAAAATAAAATACCCCCCCCCAAGAATTCAATTTTTGAAATTTTTTTTCGTTTTTTCGCAATTTTTTGATGCCAATGGATAGTGATCGATGCTAAGCACGTCGAAAAATGGTGTTTTTTCGCCATACCACCATTTTTAAGGCCATTTTTTGACCTTCAAAAAATCTTGCACCCCCGCCAGAATTTTCTTGCTGCCCACGTATGGTTACTAGCCTTGTGGAAATCATGAATGATATGGGAGACTGCCTGGGATTAGAGTCTATAAGTCCGTATTCAAGAAGCTGCTATACTTTTAAATAAACATCGAAAATAATAAATGATAATTTTCTTTATGCTCTACTGTGAGATGTGCATTGTTTTAAAAAAAAGTTGCAAGTTTTCTCTATTTCGACTCAATGTTGCTTAAGACTTTCTGAAAAAATCTTTGATTCCACTTGAAATTAACATTAGGGGCCGGCTTACGTGTCTCTACCTTTATTTTATCATGACTTGATCAATAGCTTAGTTACGTTTCATTTTCAGGCTAAATATGTAGCTCTTTATGACGTATTTTAAATAAATTTAGTTGAATTCCACAAAATATTTTGCTGAAGTCAGTCGCGTTTTAAACTTAGGTAGTTTCATTCGATTAGCGCAAACTTTGCGATTAGAAACTTGTTTATTTGGCTCATAATGTAGAGAAATTGGTCGAATTTCATTGACAACTAAAAAAGTTGTCGCAAAATTGAGATAAGGAGACTTACGTGGATCATCCTTTTTCACTTCTCCACGAACATTGCAAGTTGATTGCAGCGAGATCTGCATAGCAGCTCGACTGGCACTAATCGTGTGTTTGCAATCATATGTATTCGTGAAGGCAGGAGGTGGTGGGCTTTGACCCTCGAAAATGGCTGCCGACCTCTCCCATAGAATTGTCAATTTTCGAAAAAATCGTAAAAGGTGTGCTGTTTTAAGTATTTTTTCCTAAATTTTTGGATCAGGAGCGTCAAATTTTCATCGCTTCGCGCCGTATACTAATTTTTCGACTATAATTTGTTCAATTTACATAACTTTTTTGATTATTTTCAAAATTTTTTGTTCTTATGCTCTAGAGAAGGAGCACGGTCTGAAAAAGTCGATAAACAGCGTTTTTAACGTTCTCTTATTGTTTTTTAGTTCGAAAGAAGCAATTTTTAAAAAGTTTTTCTGCATTGACCTTCCCCAAAATTTCCATGCTGTACATGTATGTATCTTGGGACGCTTCCATTTTCCATTGGAAGTAAGCACAAGAGAAATACTAGACGAAGTAGCTAAAGAATCACTATAATCTGCTTCTTGATGATCCAACGAGTTTCTAAAGTACACTACCAGTAAAATGTTCTGAAAGCGTCTGGGCGCTTTTCAATAGATCGCCATGCAATTTTAGCGTATCGTAATTTACCTGTCGCGAAACTTATTTGCGAACTTAAACATATATTAACTTTTTCCGCACACTAAAAATGTCAATAAAAGACTTGGGTCTATTTGACAAATGTTAACAGAACTTGTCTGACACATGAGCCCACACTTTCGACAGCTGTGCAAGGAATATAAAATTAAGTTGATTTTAGCGTCCACTAACTTTTAAAATCCATTCATGGTGTTTATTTGGTTTCTCGCATCCTAATTTATTTATTACGCCAGCCTGAATGTTTGTATCATTTTACTCAGGGAATAAATTTTTTAGTCGTGTTTAGCATGATGTGCGTAACCTAGCAAATAATTACTGAATAAATTCTCACGCCTTCCTATGTTTGCGTACAAGTATCTTGAATTCTATGACATAATATGCATCTTGATTTTTACGAAATAGTAAACATCGTTTCCATTCAATCGTTCTCAGCACTCCTATATATTCGAATAAGCTGCAAATAGGTTTTTAATTGAGAATTAGGAATTTCCAGAGTTTAGTAGATTCAGGGTTATCGAAAAATTTTCCAAATTCACGTGATTCATTGACTCATGCCTTATAAATTCAGCTTTAACTAGATTTTTTGGTTGGGAAAGAAGAAATATAGTTTGGAGAAATTTTTTTCTTTACAGATGACGACGTGACTGGCATTTTTGATCATTTGTTGAAAAATCTAAGCCCGGTGATGCCAGTGTCCGAAAAACGCAGCCGAGGCTCGTATTTCTTAGTAATCATCCTCGTTACTACCGTTTCGTCGGCTTATTTGGCTCTTCATCAGTACAAGAAGCAGTGGAATTGGGGATTATCGCCAAGGGCTGATGATTTGGGCCTCCTTACTCGACCCCTAAAGCCGCCCGTTGATTTTTCGTCCAAAAATGGCGCCAAATTATTCGTAGCCCCGCCATCATCGGCTCCTCCTTCTTTCCAAAGAGTCGATAAAGTCGTAGAATTGATTGATGTAAAAGCCGAGAGCAAAGATCGGAAAGAACATATATTGCAAAGTAATATTATAACCACGTCGTCGAATCCAGATCTTCTTGATTACGTTTCCAAATATCCTCGTCCACCGTCGTCGCTCAAATCTGATTTGAAAGTTGTCGAAAATGTAGCCTTAAAGAGCGAGAGTCATTGCGAGTCTAGTGACGAAATTTCGGGAGGGGCCAAAAATTTTCAACGTACGCTAAGACCGGCGAAAAAGGATTATCCGACCAGCGTACGGGTTAAGAATGATGAGATGACTGATAATGAGTCGACTGGGCTAAATTCAAAAATTAGACATCGGATTGTTGGAAACTATTTTAAGGACCGAATTTTTGGTGCTGGGTTGGTTTTTGGGCAATATACGACAGATTTTGCTAAATATTCCAGCCGCGTAATTCACGATCTTGCAGGATTCTGCGAAATATTAGTTGGAGCTAGATCTGCTTGGGTTTGGACCATAATTTGCTCAATAGCGGTCATGTTAACTGGAGTAATTCCTGCGCTATTGATACCGGATCAATGTAACAACGAAAACTCCGATGGACTTTCCAGATCTTCAATAACACGTGAGTTTTCTCTTCAGAGATGATGACCTGACTTGGGTTAGGCATTGGTCGTTTAGTTTTCGCTACTTTGAGCAAAAATCAGGCATGTTTATAAAATAAATATTGTTAATAAAATAAAAGATTAAAAGTAATGCTAAAAAGCTAAAACGCATTAAATACTCGCAAGTTAAACGTGTGAAAATATGTTTAAGGAAAAATTGAGTATTTGTGATCTATAAATTGATCATCTACAATTTATAGCCTTGCAAACCAATACTTGCTACGTGATTTATGAATTTAGACCATGAATCCAAGGCATTTTTCTTCGAGATTCCTTTTTGAGCCGATAGGATTATTTAACTTTTGTACAAACTTAGTTAACATTTATATATGTATCGACCGGAACAGATTTTAGAAAACAATAAGAGACCATCAAAGTAACTTGCTTGTAACTATATTCCTATTTTCTTATTTTATAAAGCCGTAAATTCTATTTGTTTTTATCTTGCAGCAATTCAACTGAATCGCTTGTTATGTTTCGCGGTTGGAAGTTTGCTGGGCGATGTCTTTTTTCACTTACTGCCAGAATCATGGGCTGGATATGATACACTTAGTAAGAAATATATAGATTACGCAGCTCATTCATTCAGCTTTTTATACATAGTATGACCATAAAACAGAATTAACCGCATGATTCACTTGCTGCACATAATCTTCAAATTTTTTAGAATAGTTTTCACTGAGTGACGTATAAAATTCGAAAACATCACAAAAGGGAAAATGAAAATAAAATAGTGGTCAAACGAATCAATATCTTCTGGACTGCGATCTTAAACCAGCTGAGCCCGAATTTTGTGAGGGTCAAAAAATTTTCAAAGGTCAAAAAAGGTCGAAAAGATAATTGGCCTCAAAATTGAATTCTATTGTCTAGAACCCGAACCCACGACGCTCATATATGAATGGAAGTATGAACCGTATCCACATGACTTCAATAACTTGCAAAAAATGAAAACACCTCCAATAATGGAATTTTTGGGGAATGGCTATTTTGCGAGCTATGAAAGAAGCCCCAAATCGCACCCTAACGCATGTTTTCTTATGGGCGATCATGGACATACGGAAGGCAGGAAAAATTCTGATAATCCTAGAGAACTGCAAAGGCAGACTTTATAGTATGCATTTTTCAGTTTGTATTGTCACCCTAATTTTTTACGGATAATTGCAGGAAAAGTAAGGCTCTCTTCAACACTTTCTATCGCATTACTATAATTCGGGTTTTTTCCGCCCCAGCGTGAAATCAGTGGGGCTGGGGGCGTCCTTATCCCCGCATATCGTCAAAAAATAGTTGAGCGCAATAGCGAATGTGTATTTATTGATAATTTAAGCAATTTTCTATCACGATTTTTCAGATTTTTCCGGCGCTTCGCGCCAGATACTCATTAATGACATTCATTGACTTTTTGGGTGGCCTGAAAACTTTATTTTTACGTCAGAAGACTAGTTTATGCACAAGAGAAAAATATTTCAGTTCTCACAATGATTTCTCAAGTATTCTGTTCGGTGCTTTGCGCCGATTTTTGCACTAATTTTGCGCAGCACGGATTTTTTGGACAATTTTTGACATTTAAGGAAAATTTATGGTTCCCACCCACCCCCCCCCCGTCAGAAAGTCCTGGATCCGCCACTGTTCTTATCATTTGATTTTAAGGTAATGGCTACGTTGGAATGTGGCTACTAGCCGGTCTGATCACTTGTTTGGTGATTGAAAAGTTTTGTGCTCAGTCTGAATCAAGCCAGCATTATGTAAGTGGATGATTTTTTTCAATTAAGCGTCGATTAATAATTGTTATACTGAATTGTAGGTTGCAGCGTTAGCAAATTTAGCTGCCAATATAATGGATAACTTTACTCATGGACTAGCTGTCGGTGGCAGCTTTCTTGTGAGCACTAGAGTAAGCTATTCAATGTTTTATTAATCTTATTTTAATTGATCTTGTGCCCTCAATAATGTAAATGATCGTGCGAGAATAAATGATGAATCAATGACATTGTGAATAATAAATATGGGATTAATTAATCTGACTTAACCGAATAGTTTAGAAACTAATTTAAAGAAAAGGAAAAAGAAAGAAACTTTATTCTATATGAAGTTCGCATCTTTACTCATTTAACTTGGATGCATTCGTTTAAATTTTTAAATTTTCTAACTTAAAGGCAAAATAAAATATAGATATGCACTTTACTTGTTCCTTTAAGAAGTCTGCTTCTAATTAATTCGAGTCGTGCAGAATTCTGATCACTTGTGCTTTGATAATTTTCACATCAAATAATATTTAGCTGGGATTTCTGACTACATTCGCTATACTACTTCACGAAATACCGCACGAGATAAGCGATTTCGCCATCTTATTGCGAGCAGATTTTAATCGGCGATCGGCCATCAAGGCCCAGCTGAGGTATCAATATCATATATTCATCGACAAGTATGCTTACTCTGAATGTAGTCAGGCAACGATATCCTTTGACCCATAAATTGTACTTTCAAGCGATTTTACGCAGCATTTAAAGAAACATTAATGGGAATGCCTTATTTAACTCCTTAACTTATCCTGAAATTCTGCAATCGACTGAAAATTATGGCATAAATTGAAATAAAGATTTCGAGGTAAGTTTGTGTGCTCGTCAACAATAACAAAAATACAGTGGCGCACATAACATCGGTAGCAACCGAATTCTAGGGGTCCGATGGGCTTAAAGTGCCAAAAATGGCACCAAAAATTCAATTTAGGGGTTCTATCGATTTTCGAGAGTCCACCGGATTAAGAGAAGTCCAGACCAGCTATGTGTGTTTGGGGAGTTTGGGAGTACGGCCTGGAATGGTAAAATCGGGAATTTACTGTAGAAAATGAGGTAAAATGAAGGCAAAAAACGGATGAAAATTCTAAATTTTCTTCAAAAGTGCTTTAAATTGACCAGAAACTGTGTAATAACGTTGTATTAAGGATATTTTAACACTTATAGAGATCATTTTGGCCAAAAAAGCTTAATCCTTGACCCCCCCCACCCCAAACCAACTGACCCCCTTAGATCGGTCATGCTGTGCATCTATGGTCCAGCTCAGAACCCCTCCCTGCAGACCCCTTACGCCCATGTGTTGTGACCACACCTGGGCGTGGGGGACCTGGGGGTGCGCACTCCCCCAGAAACCAAAATACCCCCCCCAGAAATCAAAATACCCCCCAGAATTCAATTTTTGAAAATTTTTTCGTTTTTTTCGCAATTTTTGATGCCAATGGATAGTGCTTGATGAGAAACGTCGAAAAATGGTGTTTTTATCGCCATACCACCATTTTTAAGGCCATTTGTTCGACCTTCAAAAAAATCTTGCACCCCCCCCAGAATTTTCTTGCTGCCTACGTATGGTTGTGACGAATGAGTACATTATGTGTGTCATATTTATAGCTGATAACTGCCTTTGGAGGAATCGCGGGTGCTGCAGTCGCCTTAATGAATGATAAGTCCAGTTCAATGGACTCCGATCACAGATCGTCCTGGATATTGCCCTTCACCGCTGGTGGATTTTTAAATATTGCTCTCATACAGGTTTTACCGGATCTGCTTAAAGAAAAGAACTGCCGGTACATATAGTCATCTATATTATCTTATATAAACTTTATACTATGTTTATGTATATACGCCTATTTCAAATGTGTGTTAAGAGGTCGAGGAGGAGCCCTCCCATTAGCTATTTAAAATTAGTCAGATTTTAAATAGAATTTTAAATTTAAAATATAAATAAATTTAAATTTTGAATAAATTCTAAATTTTAAATTTTGAAACTATTTAAAATTATTTTCGTTCCTCCCCATTAGCTATTTAATTACCTCCCTTTTTTATTACATTCATCTAAATTTACTACTTTCTTGGCGTATCGAAGCTTCACTTTCGGACTAGTGTTAAGTTCATGTGATGAAAATTTTATGGCTTTCGCAAAATTTTCAGGTGACGATCAGTCATTTTTACATTTTTTCTACTGATTCAACTAATTCTTTAGAATTTCTTGTGGACAAAGAAGGGATTCTTTATAAGAAAATCAAATAAAGCATTAGTTTTGTCCATCTTTATATTATAGGTGACAATCATTCAGCTTGCATTCTCTGAATTTGTTTTTTACGATGATTCGACCGTAAGCGTGTTTTTCATACGAAAATTTCCGAATTTTGTAGAAAATATTTTACAATCGAAATGATTTTTATTTCAATCGGACAATGCAACACAGTACTAATAACAACCATAGATGCAATGCAAAGCATGGGAATTCTGGGGGTTGGTGGAATTTCAAAGTGCCTTTTTTGGGTCCAAAATGGTAGGTACGCGTCAAAAACCCCGTTTTTCAGCGTTTCTGACGATGCTCTATCTTTTTAGAGCACAAAAACATAAAAAATTTCGAGAAAAATTAAAAAAGTTGGAACAAGTTGAACAAAATATAGTCAAAACATGAGTATAATGGCGCGCTGCCGAAAATTTGGCACTTTTGGGCAGATAGATAGCTAAAAACGCTAAAAAGCATCTTTTCTACTAAATTTTTAGAAAATTTTTAGGAACTTTCAAAAATTGCCAATTCTGGGGTGGCTGAAAAAACTTTTGCGGAGGGTGGAAATTTTTCTGGGGGGAGGGTATGAAACCCCCTCTCCCAAGATCATGCATGCTAACAACCACTTCGTGTATAAATACATACAACTCGTATGTATTTTGGGAAGCATTTCTGACCTCTTGAAAAATATTTATGCCGTCCCCGTACCAAAATCCTGGATCTACCGCTTCAATAAGCATATATTATATTTTCTTTTCAGAGAAAATTTCACGCATTTGTTATTTATTGGTAGTGGAATCTGCATAATGGGATTATTGAACTTATCGTTGCACGTGTAAAATAAACAACGTTCAAGCCCGCCCCGGTTTCAAGTCCACATCGATCAACGCGACATCGAATGCCAAATTTTCACAACGTTTTAGAACACATAATTAGAATATTGGATTATAGCTTTTATGTTAAATTCGAGCTTTTATAGCATAATACAATCATCATGGATCATCATCTTACTCATATTAAAACTTTGCAAGCCCTTCGCTTATGAAAATCCTAAAGCGCTTCTGATGGTCATAGATGCACAGCACGGCCGATCTGGGAGGGGGTCAGTCGGTCTGGGGTTTGAGTGGGGGGTCAGCCGGTCTGGAAGGTTACAAATTGAGCTTTGTTGGGCCAAAACTGGTCTCAGAAAGTGGCATATGCGCTAAACTAGCGTTGAAACTTCGCTATTACACAGTTTCTGGTCAATTTGATGCACTTTTGAAGGATATTATTAATTTCGTCCGTTTTTGGCGTTCAGTTTGCCTCATTTTCCCCAGAAAACTTCCCATTTTTTCATTTGGGTCCAGATCCCCAAACTCCCCACATGCATGTCTACCGATAGTTACCTATTATACATACATGATCGCGGAACCGCCTGAATTTGCTGATCGTGTTTGCTCAAAAGTGCCAAAGTTTCGGCTTTTCGCGCCCTACTCCTTTTTGACATTTCGTTCAATTCTTGTTATTTTTTTATGCACTAGAAAGATGGAGCACCGTTAGAAACGCCGAAAACTGATGTTTTTGAAACTTCTGAGTAATTTTTGAGCCCTAAAGAAGGCACTGTAAAACCCACTGTCCCTCCGGATTCCCATGCCGCAAGTCTGATACGTACATCGCAAAAATCATAGAAAACAGCCATAATACACATCGATTAAATTTGTAATAATCCAAAGATTTTGATGGTCAAAAAGTGCCGAAGTTTTTGCAGACAAAAACATCCTCTGTCAACGTTTTTATTCATTATCATCAATAAATCGCGGACAAAACGAGAACACTTTTTGAAAATTATTTCTGGCGAACTTTCGGATATTAAAGGGAGGTCCAATCAGACAACTACGCCCAGATAGTGACTGGTGAGATTCTGTCCAAGCACCTGCCAGATAAAATAAAGGGATGAGATACCTACCAGCTTTAAGAAATATCCTTTTTTAAGCATTTCGTCCAGCGAGGCCAGAGCTGCCGTTTGATTGCTCGACGTTCCCGCTATGAAAAATATTTTGGGTAAACGTGATATGCACGACATAAGGCCGAAAACGGATGCACGAATCGAATTTTTTAAGATACTGTCCGAATACTTCAAGCATTTTGACCAGATTCTGTAAACGTTTTGCGCTCTTCTCTCAGCTCAATAGGGTCGCTTGGCTGAGCCCTCACCGGTCATTCGCGCACCTATACATTCTACTGTGTATTACCAGGAAGCCCGGGTTCGAGTCCAGGCATGCATGAGGAGGGTTTTAGGTAAAAACTGGGAAGTTTTTAAGGCAAAATGGATAAAAGTTCAAAATAAATTGATCATAAATAGTGGTGTATAACGTGGTTAAAGTGCTTATCCAGCATTCATACAAGTTTTTGAGATTTTGACCCAAAAAACCTTAGCACCTATCAACCATGCTACGCGCCCGGGGCAGATATTTTTCGCTTTTTGATCAATGTGATGGTATATATGTGTAGGTAATACGCTTATGTACTTTTATTAAATTCAAAGAATACAGTAAGCCAATAAAGTACTCAGTACAATGATAAATGTATAAAACAATCATAAGCAGTGCACAGCGAGAGGGTATTGGCTAAAATAATTTATATGTAATTCTATGTAGGGCTTTCACTATATTTAGTCTGTTTCACGCAAGTTTGGGCATAAATCTTAATACGTTCGACAGATTGCGATTATAGCACTGATTTGATACATTACCGTAATCCGTCGGCTTACTTCTGAAAGAATTATGCCCGGACTAGTGAAACTGACTATATCGAATGGGCTACTTTGCTTCAACAGTTGAATTTCATTTTCATAATCATTCTTTTTAGCTTGAGTTTGGTTAAAATATGCAGCAAATTAGTACTTTTTAGATTTAAAGCGTCTTAAGTCAAACAGCTCTTTTAGAGCGTGAGTTATTTCAATCGTAGCTTTTTGTCGTACGATATCTAAGTTATTGCGTTAGGCTAGCGATTTTCGGGAACCATTTTCTCAGCTATTAATCTTGATTACTTATTGAAATTCTAAATTTTTTTCAAAAGCATTGCCTTGCCGCAAAGGACTTAGCTTACATTTCACCACACCTGAGCGTGGAAGGGTTTGGAAATATGCAACCACTTCCACCCCCTGAGACGAAAATACCCCAGAATTCAATTATTAAAATTTGATTTTTTTTAGCGATTTTTTGATGCCAGTGGATAGTGCTCGATGAGAAACGTCGAAGAACGGCGTTTTTTTCGCCGTACCAGTACCATCATTTTTAAGGCCATTTTTTGACCTTGGAAAATCTTTGCACCTCCCCCATAATTTTGGTGCCGCCCACCTATGCATTTCAGTCCAAAAATGCAATGAATTCGTCGATAAAGATCATAAGAAATATGAGTAATAGAATGAGACTGTTCTATTATACCTACTACTATCGTATTACCTACTTATTATCGCTCGAGTGTAATAATGTATACATAAAGCAAAGCAAGTACACACATGAAGATGCGCAAAAAGAACATGTTGGCTGCTTTTATGGACGGAAATTTTCGACCTAATGTTCGTAAGATTGAAAAAATAAAAAATGTGTCACTGCAGCTTTTTCGGATAAGAAGTGTCGAAATAAGGGAAGAAGGGTAGTGGGAGCACACTTGGCGTGTAGGCAGGGGGTGCACCCCCCAGAAACCAAAAAAACCCCCCGCAAAATTCAATTTTTGAAATTTTTTTTGTCTTTTTTCGCAATTTTTTGATGCCAATGGATAGTGCTTGATGAGAAACGTCGAAAAATGGTGTTTTTATCGCCATACCATTTTGCCCACGTATGAGTGGGAGGATTAATTTTTCTTATTTTTTTACACATTTTTCACGGACATACATACATTTAAGATAAGTAGATCACCCACCTTAATTCAGTCGTCCAATATTTATAAAACTTGGAAAATTTTCAGTCCCCCGACATTTGGATAAAAAGCTGTTGTTTGAGCCTTTTAGCACACGTGGGCGTAGGGGGTATACACCCCTTAGAAGGCCAAGTACCCCCAGAAACCAAAATATCCCCCAAACTCAATTTTAATTTTATTCTTCATTTCGCACAATTTTGGTGCTGCCCACCTATGCTTCTTGGGCGCTTTTGACCAAAACAGAAAACCAATTACCCTCTCGTCCGAGAATTATCGGCTGTCTCCGTCTGAATTTTAAGGCATTAACAATTCAAAAATTGAGAGTAGAGGGTACCGGTCATCATTTTGCAAAAAAACTAACTTAGTTTTTGAAAAGAAGCAAATCTCACTTTGTGTCGAAACTCAAAAAGTACTGATGGCAAAAATACACAGAAACCAATATATTTTGATCAAAATTTCCAAACTAGAATTCTAAATTCGAGAAATGGAGGGAAAACCCAATTCAAGTAGAAATCACTCATCCAGGTCCTTTTATGGCTCAAACGAATGAATGCATTGGCAGCTTATTTGGACGTAATGTTTAGACCCACACGTGTTCCGGGTTGAGGCCTGGGGGGTTTCACCATACATGCACATAGGGGGTGAGGGGGGTATTACCTCCACTGAAGGGTCAGCCGGACAGGTACTGTCCGGCGATTTTGAGCTGATGGGACGTTTTTGCATAATTTTTTGAGGTCAAAAGCAGTAACAACGTCAAAAAATTTTCCATACTTTAAGCGCTTACTTGAAAGCGCCAAAAATCGATAAATTTTTTGCATTTTTAAGTGTTAAAAGTGATATAATGCTATCAAAGTGGACTCAAAAATGCTTTAAAATGCGATATTACCACGAAAACGTTTTATAGGCTATTTTTACCATTTTGATCGTTAAAACAAAAAAATCGTGAACGCTAAATTAACTGTTTCGGATTATTATGATTTCACCCCCTGCCGACCCTGACCTTCTGCACTCTGTTCCAATTTCCACAATAACTGCTGACTGCTGACCTCGGCAAAATGGCAGCCGATCCCACACAAATGTCGATTTATCGAGGTGTAAAATCGCAACGGTACTGTTGTTTTTAGCTACGTTTTTGCTCAAAACTGTCCAATTTATGGCGCTTCGCGCCATATACTAATTAATTTATTTTGTTCAATTTATTCCTGATTTTTTTCAATATTTTCAAGGTTATGTTCAAAATGATAAGCAGCGTCCAAAATCGTCGAAAAACAACGTTTGAAGCCCAAAAGGCACTTTTTAAAAATGTTTCGGCTGACCTCCCAATGCTCATACCGTATACGCATGCTTAGATCTACAAAATCCAGAAGACCCCAGAATTAAATTTTTTGACGTTTTTCTCAACAACGATTTTGGCCCCATCAGACCCCGCAACGGTTGCTGCCGCCCACGCATATCAGTGG
>JAVLUZ010000340.1:4992320-5107206 GCA_036768485.1 Mermis nigrescens
TAACTAGCTAGTTACGCATCACGACAAAAAGCGATTCTTATCTCGGAACTGCGGAAAATACCATCGACGAAGTCTAAAAATAAGCACATACAGAGCGATTCGTTCACATGTAACTGCATATACCGCAGAACGTAATAAAATGCTGAAAAAGGATAATTACATAGTTATAAATCGCAAACCAGTTTCAGCCAATGTTTTCAAGAATGCACTCGCTGCAAAAGTAAGGAAATATGAAGCATACGTCGAAGTGATCAAGCCGTTCCTTCTTACAACAAAATTCTGCAGCCATCAACACAACCTGCTGGAAGCGAAGCTTTTTGTACCCATGTAGTACCTACCGCGCATAACATGTAAGAAGTGACTATAAGCGAATGAAGCAAGTAAATAAGCCCCCAATGTAGGTACCTACATCACTACTGAATTTTTACGCAGCGCAGCCCTGCCTTTATCCATCATCTATTACGTAGGTAAAACCTACATATACTATGTATAGGAGACGTAGATGCCTACGTTAGGTTACCTATGAATGAGTAGGTACATCGTTCAGTGGGCGGATCTTGCACGACCCGCCTCGCCGTTTTAAAAAACGTACCTACCTCAGAATTTTTACTTCATTTGGATCAAATAAAAAAATGCCGTTTAATATTGCCGCGCAAATGATTATTCAACCATTCATCAAGCTTGACTCTTATGTCCTATTGAAGAATTTCGCAACTTGTTTTATGAGGTACACGTATGCTTTAGAAGCTGCGCACAGCCCAGAAAATTTTAACATATATTCATTCGCCATGTCCTTTTATTCCAGCTTGGGCTAAATTATCGAAAAAGAATGAATTCGGCCCCGGATCCTGAAAATTTTGGGCTTATTATGTACCTAGCTCAAAAAGTATGTATGTATGCAAAAAAAAATCTATTCTAGCGGTCTTCCAAATTCGCCTCAAGAATTCTCAATTTTACCTCAAGGGACTCGTGCAAAAAAATTCTCGTCTGGTCACCCGAACCAGTGGCGGATCTAGGATTTTCCAGGAGGGCGATCCCCGACTTTTCGAAAAAACGCTCCAAAATAGGTTAAAAAATTCATCCCAAACGTGTGAAACAGCGTTTTTTCGACGTGTGCATAGCTTACTTATTTCTAATCGCTTTTGGCGCAATTTTTCAAAAATTTCTGAATTTGCGTCAATTTTGCTCAAAAACTCATTAAATTTCTTCGATTTAGCGCAAATCTGGCGCGAAGCGCGGACGGAAAATTTGTTTTGAAACTTGAGTTACGCTCTATCTCCTCATGTTATACACAGCATTCGACGTGGAACGTCGATTTAAATACATTCAGACATAGACTTTCCGAACTCAGAAAGTCAAATCAAACCATAGTTTACAAAATAGTTTCATCTGACTGGAGTTGTTGCCAACTCAAAGTTAAAAACCGGCGAGGAAACTTAAAAACCGGCGAAGTCCTGTACTAAGTATATACAAATTTTGGCAAAAACCGGCGAACCACGTTTTTATAGCTGAAAATGACGCCACATTTTGTCAGCTGATCAAGACCGGCGGATTTTCGCCGGTTCCCAGTGAAGTTTTGGCCACACTTTTCTGCAGTCCACCGCACAACTATCGGTCGTTTTGTATTTGTAAACTGGTTCGATTTGACTTCAGCAAATGGGAAATTCTATATCTCTGAAATAAATGCCTTTAAGTTAAGCTTGAAAATAGAAGATGAACATAGTCTGTTTGTTTAACCTGGTGCATGAAAACGATCGATAATCAAAAGTAGTACTTATTGTTGCAACACCGATTTTCCCAGAACTTGGCAGTCGACTCGGGCACTCCGCACTCCGTCGCGCCACGGGGAAATCAGGTACCTACTACATTAATAAGACGTTTTCTTATCGCGCGATTCACGCACCAGGTTAAAAAATAGACTAAACATGTATGCTAGAAAAAGCTATTTCTGCGCTTGGGATCATTTTGAGCAAAATTGTATAAATCATACGTAGCGCGTTAGTGCGTTTGCTGGGTACCCCAACATACAACCCCCTACAGCTATAACGGGACACTTTTTTATTGTGCGGTTTTTTAAAAAATGGATAATAAAAAAATTTGCTGCCTGTCTTTTGTGTTTTTAAACCAATACCCAGTATGTACATACATAAAGAGCGTGTAAAATTTTACTTCAACGTTATAACATATAGTTTTTAAAATTTTAGTTGGTCACACGACTTTTCGAACTCAGTTTTGCATTCTACGTAGTCTAGTTTTTAAATTGTAGACAAATGAGTAAGCTCGATATCATATTTTTATTTGTTTGAAAAGTGACTTATTTTTAGAGTGGCAGTGTTAAGAGAGTAAGAATCTGAGAGTAAAAATTACATTTTGGCCTGTTTCTTGTCTCCCAACAGCTCCGGTTATCAGTCCTAAAAAAATTTATTCCAGCATAACTAAACTACGATTCAAGGGCTACTTTTGGCTACCAGCAAACTTTTTTTCACACTCAATACCTCAATACGGAGTTATAGCACCCTGGGCGTCGGGGGTTTTGGGGGGGTACGCACCCAGAGCAAAATACCCCCCAGAAATCAAAATACCCCCAGAATTCAATTTTTGAAAATTTTTTCGTTTTTTTCGCAATTTTTTGATGCCAATGGATAGTGCTTGATGAGAAACGTCGAAAAATGGTGTTTTTATCGCCATACCATTTTTAAGGCCATTTTTCGACCTTCAAAAATCTTGCACCCCCAGAATTTTCTTGCTGCCCACATATGATTATAGTCGGATTCACGCAAGTTCGGTCATAAGCTTTAAAACTACCTCCGACAATAGCGTCGGCTTATTATCGATCAAAGTTCTTTAAGTTTACGCTCGAAGTTATGTAAAACACACTATACATCTATTCATTCAATTTTACACTCCAATGGATGATGTAAACTGGATTTATCTCTCTCGATCTGATGGCTACATGTCGCAGTGAATTGCGTTTGAAAAACTCAATATTGACTTATTTATTAGGGTGTTAAGTTCGAAATCAGAGGTAGAATGGGCGAAAAACCACGTTTTTCTCCGTATTTTGATTGGTAAATGTCAAATATTTTGCAGAACAGAAGTTTTTGCACATTCAAACATACTACAATTAAGAGGCTTCAAACTGGCCCAAACCGAATTTCTTCACACTCAATTGGGAGTTCGAATAAAATTTTTAAAGATTTACAATGCGGTGAATGATGGACAAATACGTTTGTGTCCTCTTTGTTGTTCGCCACTTTCTCTCTTCAGAAGTCGGGACAAATCGAATATAATAAACATAAAGTACTTTTTAAGGGATATACGTCACAGCAAATTGCGTTTATTTACATCGATATTGAGCTCTTTCGGAAGGTGTAAAGTTAGAAGCCATTTGGTGTTAAACGTGTTTCAGTGTTGTTTTCTTCTGCAACTTCTCCGGTTATGAGTCTGGACATGACCTCAAGTCTAAAAATGTAACAAGAATTGAACATGATACGCTAGTTCGGGCGCGTTGGTTTACACTCAACAGTGATGTAAAGTATTTACATATAATATTTGTCATCAGGACACTGTTAAGACTAAATTTTTTCATAAAAGTTAATTGTAATATCAGAGTAGGTTAGGATTACGAATATAACTGTATGTTTTCTTTACATTTGAGATAGTTATGTGAAGTTTGCACTGAAAATTAAATTTAATATCAGAAGCGAAGCTTTATTTTTTCGAAATGTTTCACGTAACGTCAAGATTACGAATTTGAGCGTAGTGTTATTTAAACCCAATAATTACGTAAAGTTTATGCTGAAAACCTTTGATCTGTTTAAATATGGTATAGTTGTCTTGTTTAAAAAAATAATGACTTCGTTCTGAACAATATTGTTTTCCGCGTTTTTGGACTGCTGTTATTATTGTACCATGTTACTGTGTGTTTACTCTAGCGTGGTTACGTTAACGTTATTTTAACGTTTTAATACCGCTAACGTGGACTGAAATAAAAAAGTTAACGCTAACGTTTTTAATCCAGGAAGCTGGCGTTAACGGTAACTTAATTTTTTCTAACTAACGTTAATGTGGAGATAACGTGTACTTAGACCACAAAATTATTTGCAGCTTGCAATTTACTGTAGTAAGATTCATGATCGAATTGAGACCAGTGTTGCCGGATTGATAGTTTTACTACCATTTTGGTAGTTTTTGAGGACATTGGTACTTTGGGTCCCTATGCTTAACCACAGGATGGTAGTTTTTCTGATCATCCAAAACAGTTTTTTTGGCGTTTTTGAATAGGTTTTGGTAGTTTATGAAATTTTGGCCTGACAACCCTGATTGAGACGACAGGACAGAACAGAACTAATCCGGGGTTGCCAAGTTGGGGGTTTCTCCGGGCGTGGGTAAAAGGCGGCGCTGGCGCTGGCGCTGGCCCTGGCGCACATGGTTAAAAGGTGGCGCTGGAAATGGCGCTGGCGCTGGCCTTGGCCATGGACAACTGGGTAAAAGGTGGCGCTGGCGCTGGCCATTGCCACCTGGGTATAATGTGGCGCTGGCGCTGGCCCTGGCCCTCGCCAACTGGGTAAAAGGTTGGCGCTGGCCCTGGCCCTCGCCAACTGGGTAAATGGTGGCGCTGTCGCTGGCCCTTAGCCATTGCCACCTGGGTAAAAGATGGCGCTGGCCCTAACCCTCGCCAACTGTGTAAAAGGTGGCGCTGGCGCTGGCCCTCGTCAACTGGGTAAAAGGTGGTGCTGGCGCTCGGCTTGGCTTTGGCCACAGCCAAGTGGGTAAAAGGTAGCGCCAGCCATTTGCCCTAGCTGATGTCAGCAAAGCTAGCAAAGATATCTTATATAGCTTCTCTGAAACATCAAAATACGGGTTGAACTTAATTATAGTCATTTATTATTCAAATGAAAATAGAAGGCATCTTAAATGTTGTGCAGACTATACTAACGTATTGAACTGAAAATTTTAAAATTATTTGAGTGACTTTTTGAGCAAAATTAACTTTTAAAATGCAGAAAATACTAGGTTAACTATAATTTTTGATTTCAACAAAAATTTCAGCTGAATATAGTTCCTTTTTACGAAAAATAAATTATTCCATACGTTCTTCGCATAAAATTAAGTTATTGGCCTCGGCTGGGTAAAAGGAGACGCTGGCGCTTTTGCCATCAGTAAGCTGACAGTATACAGTAATTGTATGTAAGTTTTTTGTCACATAAAACGAAAGCAGCTAAAACAAGCAGATTATCTGATGGCATTCGATCGCATCTCTCAGCTTGGGGATTAAATATTTCTTGAAGTTCATGGGAATTAAATATTTCTTGAAGTTCATGCCCATATTTAAAGGCAGTTTGTGTTTCAACTGCTTTTGTAGTCAAAATAGGTATTTAGGTAAATTTACTAAAAGAAATGTACGCAAGGTTTCTTGAAGGATCAGACTATAGATTGCATATTAATGTTCGACGCACATTATGCTGTGCCTTAGCAAATTGAAAAATCTGTTTCATTTTCCGACTGAGTTTCCTGACAATTCTTAATACATGCCTAATGCGAAAATACTTTCTTCGTGCTTTTGAAAGAAATATGAACAAAACAGACTTTCTTTAGAGATTCGATGAAATCAGAGTCGAGTCGACTATAAACTGATCAAATGGCGAAAATCGAGTCGTATCAATCATTGCCTAACTTGACTTGTTAATCATTTGCCCGGCATATAATAATTTTGGAAATGCAATCCTAAAACATTCAAGATCATTTGATTTTTGAAAAGGGGAGGAATGTAACGATCATACGTGGACAGCAACAAAATTCTGGGGCGCAAGATTTTTCAAAAGTCAAAGGGCCTTAAAAATGGTGGTGGTATGGCGAAAAACACCATTTTTCAACGTTTCTTATCGAGCACTATCCAATGGTATCAAAAAATTGCGAAAAAAACAAAAATAATTTTTAAAAATTGAATTTCGGGAGTATTTTGATTTCTGGGAGGGTTATTTTGATTTCTGGGGGGTATTTTGGTTTCTGGGGGTGCATACCCCCAAACCCCCACGCCCAGGTGCGGTCGTAACAGTCTATGTAACTACTTTTTCCAAATAAAATCAATAGATAGGTATTTCATATCATTGAAATCTAAAATTTTCAGCACCAATATGCAATCTACATGTAGTCTGATGCTCCAAGAAACCTTGCATATGGACAACACTTCTTTTAGTTAATTTACCTACCTATTTTGACTACAAAAGCAGTTGAAACGCAAATTGCCTATATATATGGGCATGAACTTCAAGAATATTTAATCCCCAAGCTGAGAGATGCGATTAAATGCCTTCAGTTAATCTGCAATTACTGTAAACTGTCAGTTTACTGTTGGCAAAAGCGCCAGCGCCACCTTTTACCGACCTGGCCATGGTCATGGCCGAAACTAGGACCACGTTGTACCCACTTGATTCATTCCTTTAAAAATTTCGATGAAAATATTAATTGACTGTCAAAAGCGGCGTAGAACTACATATCTTCTGCATCACAAAAACTTAATTTCACGCAAAGAACGTATGGAATAATTTATTTTTCGTAAAAAGGAACTATATTTAGCTAAATTTTCTTCGAAATCGAAAGTTATAGTGAACCGCGTATTTTCTGCATTTTAAAACTTAATTTTGCTTAAAAAACCACTCAAATAATTTTAAAATTCTCTGTTCAATACATTAGTATAGTCTATACAACATTTAAGATGCCTTCCTTGGAAGCAAATTTCGCAGATTACATATTTGATATTTGTAATTTTTGGATAATAAATAACTGATTAAGTTCAACCCGTATTTTGATGTTTCAGAGAGGCTATATAAGTCATCTTTGCTAGCTTTGCTGACATCAGCTAGGGCAAATGGCTGGCGCTACCTTTTACTCACTTGGCTGTGGCCAAAGCCAAGCCGAGCGCCAGCACCACCTTTTACCCAGTTGACGAGGACCAGCGCCAGCGCCCACCTTTTACCCAGGTGGCAATGGCCAGGGCCAGCGCCACCTTTACCCAGTTGGCGATGGCCAGGGCCAGCGCCAGCGCCACTTTATACCCAGTTGGCGAGGACCAGGGCCAGCGCCGCGCCAGTGCCAGCGCCACCTTTTACCTATTTGCGCCAGGGCCAGCGCCAGTGCCACCTTTTACCCACTTGGCCATGGCCAAGGCCAGCGCCAGCGCCATGGCCAGCGCCACCTTTTACCCATGTGCGCCAGGGCCAGCGCCAGCGCCAGCGCCACCTTTTACTTATGCCCGGGGTTTCTCCCCATTTTGAGATTTTTTCGAGGCCGTGGGAGACATTTTTTAGCAATTGAGGTTTTTCGTGCGCATACCTAACCATTAATTGGGGGGTTTTTAGGCAGTTCGGAGATAAAAATTGGGTTTTTTGACAAGAGCACTTAGGAACGAACCCAGTTGGTCGGTACCAGGGGTGGCAGAATCCAGAATTTCGAAATTATAATTTTTGGTTTTTTGTGGTTTTTTATTATTTCAACTAAAATTTTTAGTTGACAAATGCAATTTTGACTTTCAAGCTCAGAAACTCTATAACCGTGGAATAATTGGATAATTAGATAATTAGATAATTAGATAATTAATGATTAGATAATTAATTGGGAAAAGGTAAAATCCGGAACCAGGACCAGGACCAGGACAAAATGGGTAAAATCCGGACAATCAATCAGGACCAGGACCAGGACCGGACTCAGGACAAATAAGTAAAATCCGGACAATCAATCAGGACCAGGACCAGGACCGGACTCAGGACAAATAAGTAAAATCCGGACAAACAATCAGGACAATGAAAAGATCAGGACAATGTATTAGATATGTAGGGTCGGACTGGCCAGGACCAGACAAATTGGGCAAAATCCGGACAATCAATCAGGACAATGAAAAGATCAGGACAATGTAAAAGATATGTAGTGCGGACTAGCCAGTAGGCACGTAGCTGTGGGGGGACTGGGAGGTCCGGACCCGCCCGAAATTCAGAAAAAAACCGGAAAAATAGGACTTTTTACACCCTCAAAATTGGCGTTGGTCCCCCAAAATAGGAGGGCCAGCTACATGCCTGCTAGCCAGGACCGGGCAAAATGGGTAAAATCCGGACAATTAATCAGGACAATTGGAGTGGGGTAGTTTCAGAACTAGGCGAGGGTGCCCAAAGGGGGCCTGATGGGGGTTCACAAGCGCCACTGGGGTTCACAACCGCCACCAAGGTCCATGCGCGCCACCAAGCTTCACAAGCGCCACCGGGGTTCACAAGTGCCACTGGGGTTCACAACCGCCACCAATGTCCAAAAGCGCCACTGAGGTTCACAAGTGCCTATGGGGGACACAAAATAACGTGAAAAAAGTCCTATTTTTCCGGTTTTTTTCTGAATTTTGGGGGTCCGGACCCCCAGTCCCCCCACAGCTACGTGCCTGCTGGCTAGTCCGACCCTACATATCTTATATACATTGTCCTGATCTTTTCATTGTCCTGATTGATTGTCCGGATTTTACCCAATTTGTCTGGTCCTGGCCAGTCCGACCCTACATATCTAATACTTTGTCCTGATCTTTTCATTGTCCTGATTGTTTGTCCGGATTTTACCCATTTATCCTGAGTCCGGTCCTGGTCCTGGTCCTGATTGATTGTCTGGATTTTACCCATTTGTCCTGAGTCCGGTCCTGGTCCTGATTGATTGTCCGGATTTTACCCATTTTGTCCTGGTCCTGGTCCTGGTCCTGGTTCCGGATTTTACCCATACTCTAATCAATTAAGCCAAAATTTAGGTGCCTAGTCTGGACTGGACTGGTCACTCTCACTTTACTGGAGTTAGCGACTCCTCAGTGATGCGAGACTCTTGCTGCAGTATTTATGAGCGATTGTAGAATATGCAATTATTTGCAGTCACTGCAGGTAATATAGCACACAATGTAAAATTATATGTAGTCAAAAACCAGCGGCCTAGACTGCAGGTAATATATCACACAACGTAAAATTATATGCAGTCAAAAACCAGCGGCCTAGACTGCAGGTAATATAGCACACAACGTAAAATTGTATGCATCAAAAACCAGCGGCCTGGACTGCAGGTAATATGGTACACAATGTGATATTATATGCAGTCAAGTTGAATGCTCATTGATATGGGAAGCTGGCGCTTTGCTCGCATTTCAACCTGTAGTAGGTGGTTTTAGAAGGCATTTGTATTTGAGATGGTCTGGCAGATTTGCTTCCTCACTATGGAATATTTTTTGCGCTCTGGGGCATACATACATATGCTCATAGTTGATCAATCCGGAACTAAATTTATAACTGCACAATTACAGGGATGGTTGAAACAGAGCACATGAGATCATAATAAGCAGACTAGCACTATCACAGAATCTGCTCCCTGGCTTTTCTCAGGGAGCAATACTGTAGCATAAGTTGTGTTGCAGCATAGGGGCCTGCCCGGACCTGCCCAGGGAGGGCGCGCGCCACCCAGGGCAAGAGAGGGGTAAATTTCAGGGGGGAAATTTCCCTGGGGGGGAATTTTGAAGGTTTATAAATCAAAGAACCAGCAGCGGATCGGACTAAAAATTCCAGAGTCTGTTAAGTATATGTTATGTATGCTATGTACAAAATTTTAGCGCGCAACCTACAGTATACCAGCATAAGTTTACACTTTTGCATAACTCAAGAACCAATAGCCGGATTTTGTTCAAATTTCAGAGGACATGATGTATATAGGCAGTGTACTATGCACAGAATTTCCAGTGCGCAGCCTACAGCACACCTGGACAATGGGTTCAACCGGTTCAACCCAGTATCACCTGACGGCCACTCCGGTATCACCTGGGAAAATGGCGGGTGTCATCTGAATTTTGTGAAAAAATGAAGATACACGCTGCAAAACCAATGTAGGATTACTAAAACATGTAAATGGATTATTTAGACATAGAGCCCAATCAGTAGTCCAACTAAACAACCAACCAGCCAACCAGTCAGCCAATAATAATCAACCAACTAACTAACTAACTAACTAACCAACCAGCCAACCAATCAACCAACTTATCAACCAACCAAAACAACCAACCAACCAACCAACCAATCAACTAACTATAGTAATAATTACATAAGTAACTAACTAACTAACTAACTAACTAACTAACCAACCGATCAACCAATTTACCAACCAACAAAACAACTAAACAATCAACCAACCAACCAATTAACCAACCAACCAACCAAACCCAATGACAACCAACCAAGCAACCAACTAACCAGCCAACCAACCAACCAACCAACCACTCAACTAAAAAACTAACTAACCAACCAGCCAGCCAATCAGCCAACTTATCAACCAACCAACCAACCAACCAAACTATTCAACTAACCAACCAAACAACCAACCAACCAACCAACCAACCAACCAGTCAACCAAACAACCAACCAGTCAACCAAACAACCAACCAACCAACACCAGCTAACCAACTAACCAACCAACTAATTAACTAACTAGCCAACTAATCAACCAACTTACCAACCAACCAACAAAACAAACAACTAGCAAACTAACCAACTAGCCAACCAACTAACCAACCAACCAACTAACCAGCTAACCAAGCAACCAATCAACTTACCAACCAACCAACAAAACAAACAACCAACCAACCAGCCAGCAGCCAACCAACCAACTAACCAGCCAACCAGCCAACCAATAACCAGCTAACCAACCAACCAACCAACCAACCCACCAACCCACCAACCAAACAACTAACAAACCAACCAACCAACCAACCAACTAACCAACCAACTAACTAACTAACTAACTAATCCAGCCAACCAACCAACCAACAGTCAACCAATAGCAAACTAAACAGCCAACCAACCAACCAATTACCAATCAACCAAACCAATCAACAACCAACCAACTAACCAACCAACCCGGCTAACCAACCAACCAACCAAGTCACCCACCAACCAACGAACGAACCAACCAACCAACCAATTAATTAACCAACAACCAACTAACCAACCAACCAGCCAACCAACCAACCCACACCACCAACCCACCCACCAACCAACGAACAAACCAACAAACCAACCAACCAACCAACTAAACAACCAACCAACTAAACAACCAACTAACCAACCAACCAACCAATCAATCAATCAACCAATCAAGCCAACTAACCAACCAACCTACCAACCAACCGATTAAACATGCAGCGAACTAATCAGCCTACCAACCAATAAACCAACCAGCCAGCCAACCAGCCAACCAACCAACTAACCAAACAACCAACTAACCAAACCAAACAACCAACTAACCAACCAACCAACCAACTAAGCAACCAGTTAACCAACCGACCAACCAACCAATTAGCTAACTAGCTAATAACTATGTAACTAATTAACTAACTAACTAACTAGCTAACTAAATAAATAACTAAGTAGCTAACTAAATAACTAACTAACTAACTAACTAACTAACTAACTAACCGATGAACCAAAACACCAACCAATAACCCAAACAACCAAACAATCGACCCAACCATCAACTAGCCAACCAACTAACTAACCCATCAACCAATAACCAACCAATCAACCAATAACCAACCAATGAATCAACCAACCAAGTGATAAATCACTTAATCAACAAACCAGCTAACTGACGAACCAATCAACCTTTCATCCTGAAATTTTCTCCAACATTTCAGCTGAAAAACTACAAATGTTTTATACGTTCCCCGGCAAAAATATAAATTTCCGGCGCATGGCGCCATCAATTCAACAAAACGTACTTATAGCCAATTTCAATTTTCGACAGATGAAATTTTCGGCAAATAAAATTTTCTGCATTTTTTATCATGCAAAAAGGTGCTGAAAATCGAGTGCAAAAAAATGAAATATCGAAATTTTTTCCGCTCAGCACCAAACATACTTTCTTGAATTGCTTCTCTTCAGATAGTTGCAGACAGGGAAGGGTTTAAGGGGTGGGTGGCGCCCCCTGCCCGCCTTTTATTCAGCCCAACATGCTTGGCGCGATAAAATGGATATGTAATTTCGAATGATTCTTGAATGTAAATGATCTTGATTTCTCAAATTTTTCCTGCGCCTCACGCCGGATAATACCTAATAATGACATTTATTTACTTTCTTGTGGTCTAAAAAAGCCATGTACCGCTCAAGAAATGAATTAAAAAACGATTTCAAACGAACACAGCTATTTCAGCATACTTTTATTCTATTTTCAATCCATGTAACCTTTAAAAATTTTCGACGCTACGCATCAAATGCTACAAATACGGAAATCGAGCAGCAACAAAAGCTTTTAAAAGTCATGCCTAAAATCACGAATTTTCCGAAACTTTGCGCTGGATTTCCACTAAAATTGGCAAAATTTAATGATATTTTTCAAATAAAATTGTCGAAAACTTCAAAAAATTTTGAAAAATATTTGCTTCGAAAACGATTTCAAATGAAAGTAGACGACGTAAAACGTGGAAAAAATGCGATTTGCACGTGAAGAGCAGTCGGATGTTTCAGCAAATACTTGTAGATGGACGAGGTGTTTAGAGCGTTTCTCAGCAAGCCCTATACATAAGAGAAAAAAATTAGAAAAAAATTATTTCAATTTCACTTGTCTTCCAAAAATCGTGTCGCATAAATTGGCTGCACAAATGATTTCTCGACAAACATAAGTTCGACCCTGCTGAAAAGTTGTTTAATTGTTCTATAATCAATTCAGGTAGATTGCAAACAAAACTTATGTGAACAGTAAATAATTCTGTGAGAAGCGTCAGAAAATTTTGACTTATTTCTTCATTTTATACCTAAAGATGGGCTGTTTAGAAGTCAAAGTTATGCAACTAATAATAAGTTTGGCGCAAAGCGCCGAAAATTTTGGGCCTATTAGCTCAAAAGTATGCTGAAATCTATTTTGGCGATTTTTCAAATAGGTACGCTTCAGAAATTTTCATTTTCCTTTAGGGACCCATGTAAAAAATACTCGTACTTTCAAAATTTAGAAAGGGGGACTAGTCTCCGTCTTTCCCCCAAAGCTACGTACCTGGTGAAGGCCATTTTTTGGACCTGTTTTGGCTGTTTTCGGAAAATGGAATACGGGCATGCCTTCTTACGGAAGTCCTAGATCTGCCACTGGTTGCAGAAGAATTAGTGTGACTTTAAAATAGATTGTGAAAAGAGTAAAGCGCTATAATTCTTTTATTACAGGCTGCAAAACTGAGCCAAAAAAAGGCAAAACACTTTGAAAAATTCGTGTCATCAAATAAAATAGCTTCTCAGCGCATTATTTACATTCTCAAATGCGGGAACCCTTCCTGAACTTAAATCCTGGATACGGGTCGGGTTATGTACCAGACAAAATTGAGGCCCACAAAAAAATTGTGGGGCAATTTTTGTTCAATTTACAAAGACATCTTGGGCAAAAGGCCTAGTTTTGTATTCGGCAAAGATTTTTTCCGATCTATTGGGACTTTTTAGGACCGTCTTTGTAAAAGACAAAGATTTCTGGTAGGACAAAATCAGTAGAAAAGTCAGAATTTCAAGAAATTTCGAAATTTTGTCTGTTCGGTATGCATTTATAGCTGTAAACATTGATTGAGCGAATACAAAAACGTCAATGTTTTCCGGCACCTCGCGTCGATTACTGTGTTTTTTCTCTCTATAAACCTCCAGCATTGAGTTTAAAAGTTTGAATCAGCCAAAAGATTCAGGCGCTGTTATAAAAGTTGTCTGCACTGTTTATTTATTGAATGACTAAACGGCCTGAACTTATGATAAATATGTCAGAATTGTTTCGCGCAAATTTGGCAATTTTTGTTTTATCAGTTCACAAAACTTTGAAATTGTGTTAAGGACTGTAGAAATAATAAAATTTTTCGAATTGTCTAAATTATTTGTCAATAAAAAGGCCACAAAATCTGCTTGAAAATAAATAAAAATATCAAAATTTTTTGGCTCTTCCGTATTTTCATCTTTAGAAACCTATAAATTGAAAAACTTTTTGGGACCGTCGTCGCATTTCTACAAAGGACCTTGTATAAAAAACACTGAATAAAGGTATATATGTCAATCGGCGCTGGCGTCAGGGCATTAGACCCACTACTGGGAGCTTGGCATTTAAGGCTGAAGTCAAACATTGAATGCACATATTTCTTGCATTTCTTATCTTCAGAAAGGTGCCAAATTGAGCTTAACAGCATAAAAACGCACAAATTTTCCGACGCTTTGCGCCAAATATAATTTGCATTGCTTATATACGGAAACCTGCAAAAGTGAGTAAATGTATCGAGAATTTCCAGTGCTTCGCGCCAAATATAATTTCCATTGCATACATTCAGAAAGCTGCACAATTGTGCTTAAAAGATGAAAAAATCGAAAAATTCCGGCGCTTCGTGCAAACTATAATTATTGCATTGCTGTTTAGAAAGTTGCAAAATTTAGGTTAAAGTGTAGAAATCTTAAAAACTTTCGGCGCTACACGCCAGGCATGATACTCGATTATTTATATCGAGAAACATGCAAATTTGAGCCTAAAAGAGTTCTGGCGCTTCGCGCCATATATTATTCAAGCACTGTCTATATTCAGAAAGCTTCAAAATTCAGCCTAAGGGGATAAGGAATTCAAAAATTTTCGGCGCTTCGCGCAATAGTCTTATAATATGCACGTTTCTGCACTATTTGTCTTATAAGGCTACCGAAATTGACTTTAAAAGAGAAAAAATGTTTAAAAATTTTTCCTTCTCCATTGTTTAGAGCTCTTTGAGAAATGCTCAAAAATGCGTTTATTTTCGCCTATCTCCTAATGGTTCTCGATATATCTGACTTCAAAGTTTGCGATCCACTTTGGATCCTGGATACCGAGCTGTTTAGTCGAATATATTTTTGTACTGGGTTAAAGTTTTATTGCTGCTGTAAAAGTTCAGAGGACAAATCCACCGAATTAAACTTTTTCCTTATCAACTCTGAATCCTCAAAATGAAGTCGAAGATATGGAAATGCCATAATATTCCATTAATGGTGCCAATTTACTAATTTATTCATACGTCTGTTTTTATAAATTCCTAAAGTTGAGCTGAATGTGAAATTATCAATATTTCTGCTGGTTAATATTTTTATTTCCCGTTTCGCATGAAAAAAGCATTTAAATACCTAAGCGAAGTTTGAGGATGATTAGGGCTGCAAAATGAGTTTTATACTCGTATCATTAGAAAAGTCATCATATTGAGCTGAAAAGGATAGAAGGTCAAGATTCTTTGGCGCTTCGTGCCAGATGTAATATTTATTGATGTTTTAAAAATTAAAGACCAAAATTTTCCCGCACTATTTGGCAGATATGCTTAATCATTACATTGTTCATTTATAAAAGAGGCTGCTTAATTGGACTAAAAAGGAAAAGGGAACAAATTTTCCATAAGGCCAATTTTGTTGCGGTAGTTGTCATGTCCTTGAAAAATTTGCGTAATTGAGCTGAGAATGACAAAAAGGCCTAAACAAATTTTCCAGAAGTGAACACAATGCAAACTCTAAAAACTATAGTTATAAACAATTAGTGTATTGACTGATGATACTAAATGCGAGTAAATTGGGACGGATAAAACAAGCGCAAATGATGCATGCAGACTTGCAGAACGTTTCAAAAAAGTTATGGGTGACATATTCCAAAACAACCCTTTTTCGAACCGGCAACCAACCATAATTTTTGGCCGCCGGTATCATCTGGGAGAGACCCGCCTTTGTCCACCTATGGCCTACAGTATACCAATTTACTTTGCACTTTCTCATTTGGTACTATAACTTTAGAAATAGAGGGCGGATTGGGTTAAAATTTTCATAGTAGGGTGGGTTTATGTTGCATGTGTTATCTTATTGTTATCAGCATGTAATCTACAGTATGCTGATTTTAATTTACACTTCCTCAAAGAGGGACGTAAATCAAGAACCAATGGCTGGATTTTGTTCAGATTTTAAGGATATGACGTATATAGGCGAGGCATGCTATGCATAGAATTTTAGCGCGCAGCCTACAGTATACCAATTTACTTTACACTTGCTCACATAGTACTAAAATTTTAGAAATATAGGGCGGATTGGGTTTAAATTTTTATAGTAGGGTGGGTTTATGTTGCATTTGTTATCTTATTGTTATCAGCATGTAATCTACAGTATGCCGATTTTAGTTTATACTTCCTCATATAGCATCATTTTTCAAGAACCAATGCTTGGATTTTGTTCAGATTTTCAGGATATGATGTATATAGGCGAGGCATGCTATGCATAGAATTTTAGCGCGCAGCCTACATTAAACCAATTTACTTTACACTTGCTCAAATAGTACTATAACTTTAGGAATAGAGGGCGGATTGGGTTAAAATTTTCATAGTAGGGTGGGTTTATGTTGCATGTGTTAACTTATTGTTATCAGCATGTAATCTACAGTATGCCGATCTTGGTTTACACTTTCTCATATAGCACCATATTTAAAGAACCAATGCTGTGATTTTGTTCAAATTGTTAGGATATGATGTATAGAGGCAAGGCATGCTATATGCGGAATTTCAGCGCGCAGCCTGCAGTACACCAGTTTACTTTACACTTTCTCATATAGCACTATATTTCAAGAACTAGAGGGCAGATTTGGCTCGAATTTTCAAAGTACGTTGGGTTTACTTAGGTATGCTATGTACAAAATTTTAACGCTTAACCTACAGTATGCTGATTTTTTATTTACACTGTCTTTACAATGCTTAATTTTTTACCAGTGCTTGTCTAATGATGCCATTAGGGATTATTTTTGCTTAAAAATAAGCAACCAGTATACGCGAACATTGCTCAAATGTTTTAACGTCATGGTCTCAGGTATAAATATAAATTATCATGAAGTATTTATAGAAAAATGGTAACTATACAAAATATTTTACTGACTACAGCACTACCCAATACGCTTAACCTCGAAGAAATCTATCAGAAATTACCAAAGACTGCACAATACAATTATTTGAGATTTATAGGAATTGTATTTCGACTACCTCAGGCAACATTACTGATTTTCAAATCGGGTGAAATTGTATGTGTTGGAGCCAAAACAGTGAAAGATGGTGAAAGTGCTATAAAAGCATCTGTAGATGCATTAAATGCTAGAAGTGATGATTTAAAGGTGAAACCCCATATGTTTGCAGGTTCGGCAAATTTAGGGTTCCGCATTAATCTTTGCAAATTTTATGAGTTGGTGAAAAGAAAATGCATGTATGAAGTAGAACCTGTTTCCTGGCTTAAGATTCAAATTCAGAAATATAACATTTTTGCTGTAACACCAGCGGAAAATTGATCATTACAGGTGCAAAACAGGAGCATGAGTTGCACAGAGCATATAAAATAGTTTCAATAATGCTTGAGAAATGCAGATTAGATACATAATATTTCAAACTTTACAAAAAAATATTCCAAATTTCACAAAAAATATTCCAAACTTTACAAAAAATATTCCAAACTTTGCAAAAGTACTATGCTTAAGCATGTAAAATTAATTCTAAATTTTACGAAAAAATTTCTAAACTTTACAAAAAAATATTCCAAACTTTACAGAAAATATTCCAAATTTTACAAAAAATTTTCTAAACTTTACAAAAAATATTCCAAACTTTGCAAATTTTTAGATCAATACTGATGACTTGGATGAAGTTATGTGTTCATTAATGAATTTTGTGTGGAGGTTTGTAAAGTAAAACCTAGCTTCAGGGCTTGAAAATTTCCACAAGTTGAACAGCAGGCAAAGATCGCCCTTTTTCTGGCGTTTTCTGATAAACTTTCAGAAGCTCAAAATTGCATGATTATTAAATTTGAGCAATGTTCGCCTATACTGGTTGCTTATTTTTGGGCAAAAATAACCCCTAATGGCATCATTAGACAAGTACTGGTAAAAAATTAAGCATTGTAAAGACAGTGTAAATAAAAAATCATCATACTGTAGGTTGTACGCTAAAATTTTGTACATAGCATACCTAAGTGAACCTAACGTACTTTGAAAATTTGAGCCAAATCTGCCCTCTATTTCTTGAAATATAGTGCTATATGAGAAAGTGTAAAGTAAATTGGTGTACTGCAGGCTGCGCGCTGAAATTCCGTATATAGCATGCCTTGCCTACATACATCATATCCTAACAATTTGAACAAAATCACAGCATTGGTTCTTTAAATATGGTGCTATATGAGGAAGTGTAAACTAAAATCGACATACTGTAGATCACATGCTGATAACAATAAGATGATACATGCAACATAAACCCACCCTACTATGAAAATTTTAACCCAATCCGCCCTCTATTTCTAAAGTTATAGTACTAGTTGAGCAAGTGTAAAGTAAATTGGTATACTGTAGGCTGCGCGCTAAAATTCTATGCATAGCATGCCTCGCCTATATACATCATATCCTGAAAATCTGAACAAAATCCAAGCATTGGTTCTTGAAATATGGTGCTATATGAGGAAGTGTAAACTAAAATCGGCATACTGTAGATTACATGCTGATAACAATAAGATAACACATGCAACATAAACCCACCCTACTATGAAAATTTTAACCCAATCCGCCCTCTATTTCTAAAGTTATAGTACTAGTATGAGCAAGTGTAAAGTAAATTGGTATACTGTAAGCTGCACGCTAAAATTCTATGCATAGCATGCCTCGCCTATATACATCATATCCTGAAAATCTGAACAAAATCCAAGCATTGGTTCTTGAAAAATGGTGCTATATGAGGAAGTGTAAACTAAAATCGGCATACTGTAGATTACATGCTGATAACAATAAGATAACACATGCAACATAAACCCACCCTACTATGAAAATTTCAACCCAATCCGCCCTCTATTTCTAAAGTTATAGTACTAGTTGAGCAAGTGTAAAGTAAATTGGTATACTGTAGGCTGCGCGCTAAAATTCTATGCATAGCATGCCTCGCCTATATACATCATATCCTTAAAATCTGAACAAAATCCAGCCATTGGTTCTTGATTTACGTTCCTATATGAGGAAGTGTAAACTAAAATTGGCATACTGTAGATTACATGCTGATAACAATAAGATAACACATGCAACATAAACCCACCCTACTATGAAAATTTCAACCCAATCCGCCCTCTATTTCTAAAGTTATAGTACCAAATGAGAAAGTGTAAAGTAAATTGGTATACTGTAGGCTGTGCACTGAAATTCTGTGCATAGCATGACTCGCCTATATACATCATGTCCTGAAAATTTGAACAAAATCCGGCTATTGGTTCTTGAGTTATGCAAAAGTGTAAACTAATGCTGATATACTGTAGGTTGCGCGCTAAAATTTTGTACATAGCATACATAACATATACTCAACAGACTCTGAAATTTTTAGTCCGATCCGGCTGCTGGCTCTTGAGTTATAAACCTTCAAAAGTTTCTCCCAGGGAAATTCCCTCCCTGGAAATTTACCCCTCCCCTGGCCCTGGGCTGGCGCGCGCCCCCTCCCAGGCAGGTCCGGGCAGGCCCCTATGCTACAACACAACTTATGCTACAGCATTGCTCCCTGAGAAAAGCCAGGGAGCAGATTCTGTGATAGTGCTAGTCTGTTTATTATGATCTTATGTGCTCTGTTTCAACCACCCTGTAATTGTGCAGTTATAAATTTATTCCGGATTGATCAAATATGTGTGTATGTATGTATGCCCCAGAGCTTACGCTGGCCCATCAACATGCGCTAATGGGTGACTGGGCAGCTATTGAGTGTGCTACCCATGCAGCGCAAAAATATTTCCTAGTGAGGAAGCAAATCTGCCAGACCATCTCGAATAAAAGTGCCTTCTAAAACCATCTACTACAGGTTGAAATGCGAGCGAACGCCAGCTTCCCATATCAATAAGCATTCAACTTGACTGCATATAATATCACATTGTGTACCATATTACCTGCAGTCCAGGCCGCTGGTTTTTGACTGCATATAATTTTACATTGTGTACCATATTGCCTGCAGTCCAGGCCGCTGGTTTTTGACTGCATATAATTTTACGTTGTGTGCTTTATTACCTGCAGTCTAGGCCGCTGGTTTTTGACTGCATATAATTTTACGTTGTGTGCTATATTACCTGCAGTCTAGGCCGCTGGTTTTTGACTGCATATAATTTTACATTGTGTGCTATATTACCTGCAGTTGACTGCAAATAATTACTGCCTATGCCCACAAATTACTCACATGTGAATCCAATTTATTTAGGAAAAATTCTTTAAAAAGTTATAAAAGCAAAACCATATATATTTTTTTCTTTTTTCCAAAAATCACAAAAACCAAAGTTTTCCAGTCCTAGTACATGTATACAAAGTAGTAAGATTTTTAGAAAAATTTTTAAAAAATTTTTAGAAAAATTCTTTTTAAAAAGTTATAAAAACAAAAAACAATATATTTTTTGAGCCTAAACAAGAAACAAGAATCAAGCACCTTTAAAGATCATTCTTGGAAGAAATATATCAACCAAAAACCATGTGAAATTGAGTATATTAAGGTGTTGGTCGCTCTGTTTTCTGCATGTGGCCGGTTGTCCTAATACGCTCTTGTTTGTTCATCCTTACCTGATAGTTTGGTTGGTCAGTTGGTTGAATTGACTGGCAGGAGGCACAGTTTCCTATGGCTATGCCTGATGTTGTTATCCTTTTCTTCGTCCCCAAATGGCTTTTACTTTGTCCTGATTTTTGGCAAAGTTGTTAAGCTTATTTTCAGATTTTGATAACTTTCCTGGCCAAAATTGTAGTGCTTATTTACCCCTGCTTCAAAATGTATTCAATCATACATACAAACACGGATTCAAAGATAGAGAGGGCGCCCGCCCCCTCCCCCGTTGTTAAAAAGTAGTTGGGCGCAACAGAGAATAGTGTGCTTTTTAATGATTTTAGCCATTTTTATCACGATTTTTAGATTTTTCTAAACTTATTAATGACATTTACTGATTTTATTGATGCTCTGAGAATTTAATTTCCACGTCAGGAGAGTAAGTATAGCTTATGTATAGGAAAAGGATTTTTTAGTTCTTACAATGGTTTTAGTTTTACAATGATTTCTGGAATATTTTCCGGTGCTTTGCGCCAATTTTAGCACTAATTTTGCTCTTTAGAAACTTCGAAAATTTCGAACTTGTTTCGGATCACAAATGATTCTGTATATCAAAAGACAGCCAAAACCAATACTTTAAGCATAATGGACTTATTTTTCGGACACTTTATGACACTATTAGAGAAATTTGGATTTCCGCCCCTATTACGAAATCCTGGATACGTCACTGCGTACATAAATGGCTCAATGGCTCTTGAATTAATTTGCCGGACTAGAGAAATATTTTCCGTTGAGTTTATCTTTTTCTACACTTTTCTATTGATAGGTTTATGATATTATTTAAAAAATTCGGTCAACTTTTTATACTGCAAAAAATGGCCAGAAAAATAGTGATATTTATACACGAGCATGGTCAGGAAGGTATATTGCTATACAGCGATTTCGGCCGAAAAAACATTGCTGTGTAGCCTTTTTTGGGCTCAGAAAAATAGCTATACTGCCTTTTCGGACTTAGAACGCTAGCTATATATATATATATATATATATATATATATATATATATATATATATATATATATATATATATATATATATATATATATACGACAAAGCATATCGTGTAATATATATATATATATATATATATATATATATATATATATATATATTAGAGCTGTGCCGGGGCCGCCTTTTGCCGGGGCCGGGGCCGGGGCCGGGGCCTAGGCCCCGGTGCCGGGAGCCGGGGCCGGGGCCGGGGCCTGGCCGGGGCCAATAATAGCGTGCTTTACCATACTCATAGTACGACCCTGCCCTACCCCTTATATGTAATGTACCTATGCATATATTCTTGCTTGTAGATATGCACGTCAAGCGTTAATATTTGATCGGATTACAATATATAACAGAACATGGGCATCAGGGGATCCAGACCCCCAGAATTCTCATTTCCCCCCCAAAAAAAATCCGCTAGACCCCCCAAAAATTGATTTTCAGAATTTTTGTTTTTCTGCGGTTTTTTGATGCTAATGGATAGCTCATTGAGAGACGCGAGAAAACGGTGTTTTTTTCGCTCTACCATATATTATCAGGCACTTTTTGACTTTGAAAAATGTTGGACCCCCTAGAATTTTTGAGCTGCCCATGTATGGATTTAACTCCTCTGACTTGGATGCGTTTTTCAATGTGCTTTACTTTGCACTTTTTTAGGCTTATTATTCTATTTGTTCTGATAGACGTAGCTGTCTGCTACCAAGCAAGCTGGAAATGCTCGTCTATATGAATTGCAATTTAAAATATGTCAATTTTGATTATTAACTAGAAATTTGCACCAATCTGACATAGTGAAATAAAGATTTGAATTAGCAAGATCTGTGGTTTGCTTGAAATTGAGTTTGAAGGTAAATCTGCCCAAAACATTATCAATTTTCTACATTATAATCAACTCTAACATTGGCCCGGCCTCGGTGCCGGCCAGTTTGCCCTGGCACCGGGGCCGGGAGCCTAGGCCCCGGCGCCGGGGCCGGGGCCGGGGCCTGGCCGCGGCGGCTCTAATATATATATATATATAGTATATAAATATATATATATATATATATATATATATATATATATATATATATATATATATATATATATATATACGACAATGTTGTATATACCGTAATATTGACAAAAAGATGAAAAAAATTCGATAGGTCCTAGCAGGTATACAAGTGCCCAATTGCCCAATTTATGAACGTTCTTTATTAGACCCCCGAAAAATGTGAACTAAAATTTGGAATGTGGAAAAAAATTTTTGGGTATTGTTCACATTGTGAACCAAATTGCTAGGAAAAAACGGTGTTCTGAAGTCGTATACTTTGCACCATCGCGCACACTTCTGAACCTTCCAATCGGTTCAGAAGTCAAAAAGTAGCAGGGTTGCTCTAAGACGTACACTTCTGAGGAACCAACAGGAAGTTCCATGGACTTCTATAAAAGTCGTTTTGCGACTGATATATACGTCTTAAAGAAAAAAAAAATCGGTTGCACGCCAAAAATCTAGAAGTTCAGAAGCCCTAAGTGTGCAATTTTCGATGAGTCGCAAACGATCCATAGATACGCAGTTAGTTTTCTCTCTCAGTCACCGATTTCGGTATATCAAATTTGGAACAAAAATGCTATGATTGCGTAGTGAGCAGCTCTAGGAAATAATAAGTTTGAGCCTGTATCGAGATAAAAAAGACTTTTTCTCCGGATTAGAGCTTTTGAATCAGGAAGATATTCTTGGCAGATTAAATATTCATTCAGAGGAAATTTATGCGGCGAAGGTTGACGCCTACCTTTTGCAATGAGTATATAGGTACGGTAGGTACATGAATTGAAAAGTAAGAAAGCTGTGCCCATTGCCTGAAATGTCAGTGCTTCACTTTTTCTTTGGTTTTTGCATGCGCTGATTTCATTGGACACGTTTTTAAACTGCGTCATCAAATGCAAAAGTAAGTAGGACAAATGTGGTTTGAGGAACACTCGAATTACATGTTTATTTGACGTGTTATTCTGTTAGATTACGTGATTATCTGAATTTGGTTCGGTTTGTGCATTAATGATTGACCAAAATGTTGCACCAACATTTTGGTCCAGGCCCGTATCCAGAATTTTGTTTCAAAGTGGAAGGCACGATCAAAATTTTTTTTAAAAAATATAAGAAGAACCAAAGGATGAATTAAAAAAGACGTTTGACGACAACTAGATCTGTACACTTTGTAGATTTTGCAAACCAGATGCCTTAAATGTGAGAATCCAATGGACACCCTCTTGGACACATCTTATTTTCTGCATAAACCTAAGCAGAAAAAAAGACATGGGTGCAAAATACGCTTTAGCTTGTATAACGACTAAAAGTTAGTGTTTAATAGACTCTAATTATAATTGTGAAATTCGGCACGAAGCGCCGAAAATTTTTGCGTTTTTTGGCTAAAAAACAAAGAAATTACTAAGATTATGAATTAAAAAATAAAATATTCTGTAGCCTTCTCCGAAAAATAGAAGCGATACGTTTTTTGCTTCGAACTTAAAGGGAAAAATTTCCTCTCTACCCCCTGGATACGATCCTGTTTTTGGTCAATTATAAACACATTTTAGCCCAATAGATGCCATAAGTGACTATTTATAGCCCACCCACTAAAAGCTTTTTGTAATTTGCAGTCTTTATTATCGCAGTGAACCAGCGTTGGTCGAGCACTTAAAGCGCTGGACTGTAAAACGAGATCCATAAGGGGCTTCCGGTTCGAAGACCTGCGCTGACATCCTATTTTCGTCGAAAAAGGCACTCTAAACGAGTCATACGCATTCGCTATAACAACTCCATAAAGTCACGTACAAAAGGCAGGTGTCAACCAGACACAGGTGTACCGATTCAGGTATTAATTTACGATAACAGCTATATGTACTTACTTATTTCAGTTCAGAGCTAAATTCTGTCACCTATTGTTGTTTATACGTTTGCTTAGTTAAAAGAATTAAAAATACCTATTAAATATTATTTAGAATGCGAAAAATATTAAAAATTAAAAAATAAACTAACATTGAATTACTGGTACTCATGCAGAACAGTAACTGTTATGACGTCATCAACAATAGTAAGGATCCTTATTAATCGCAATAGTCCCACTTTTTATAATGTGATGGCCTCTATTATTTTACAGTCGACAATGCATACATGGCTAATGCCAATAAATTAAGGCTTAGCCTGAGGAAAAAATACCCTAATTTTATCAAAGGTAAACAAATATTACGGTGTATCATTCAATAAAAAAGATTACAGGTTTTTTAGTCGATCGATAATATGGATTTGGCTGCCGATATACCAAAACAGGATATGCCCCCGCCTGGCGGCTACTTCTAAAATTCACCACTACAAGCGCACATTTCCGAAAATTAGCATGAATTGTGAGTTTTCTGATTTTAATATATATACATATATATTTGCTGTTAATTCTTTCTTGTACATTTACTCATCATTTTGTATTTTGCTACAGTAAAATTCTTGTTCTGCTACCTTTACATTCTTATGGCCTTTAGGGTGGAAACTAGCAAGTGGTTTGGCGACTCTAAGCGTCTACGGAGTTTGCAGCCATGCATACTTGCAACGCAAGTCGTGGTAATCTATTAATTTTTACTTTTTAATTTTTTAATTGATTGAAAAATAGAATTTTTCCAGTTATACATATCTTTAATACATCTTGTCTCACATATGGGCAATGGGGGTGAGAGAGGAAGAATTACGCACCTCGGGAATCAGGTATCGTCAGGCGATTTTGATAAAACGACTGAAAATTCTACATGAAAACAGTATAAGTCCGGCGCTCCTTATTGATAATTTTTTTATTTTTTTATCACTATAAACCAGGAAATAGGCTAAACTTCATTGATAAGGGTCAAAAACCTAAAGTTGCATTTGCGAAATTACATTGACTTTTGGGTGCCGTCTTTGTACATGTAGAAAGAAAGGTACAGAAAACGATGACACGATGTCTGGTGTACGGTCGGCATCTAATGTGCTATTGTAATATGACTCTAATCTGTGGCCTCTTCATTAAGTGGTTTGGAAATATTTTGAGTAAAGTTTATCAATAACGATTATGCAATTCGATAAGTTATTGTGTGCGCGCATTAGGTTGTAACATTCAAGGACAATTTTGATGAATTTAATATGTATACATACTCTGTTTTTTCACTATTCATCATGTGTTTCCACCCTGCTGTTCCACTTCGGATTTGTTTACTATGAAATTGTTTGTGCTATGACTGGGCAATTCTTAATCAAAAAGAGACATCGACAGTTGCGGTTATTAATCATTATGTTTGAAAACTTGTTGTAACTCAAACTGAACGAGCCTATACACACTTAATGTGCATTAATTTCTACTTATTCGCCATGAATGTTTGTTTTCTTTCCGAAAATATACTTTGTTACTAGACTCTTGTCTAGATGTTGTAGTTTGATTAACATCATTTGTTCGATGTGATAGTGCGAGAATTTGGTACCTACCAGACATGCACGTGGAGGGTTGGGTTGAGAAAATGAGGCAAAATTAAGGCAAAAATGGGATGAGAATTGCGAAAATTATCTTCAAAATCCTTAAAAATGACTATAAACTGTATAATAACGTAGTATTTAAGCTATTTTAGCGCTTATATCCGTTTTTAAGGTCATTTTGACCTCGAAAAAGCTCAATTCTTGGTCTTTCCTGTAGATCGGCTGACCCCCCGATCGGTAATGCCGTGCATCTATGGTACCTACTCTTCATACATGGACAAAGGCCAGTCTCCCCATTGATTTTGGCTGTCCAATTTTTTTGGTTGGTTGCCCTATTATAAAGTAGTTGTTTGGATTTGATTCCATTCGGTTACTCAGTTGCTTAGGGGTTGATTGGTTAATTATTGTTTGTATAATTGGCTATTGATTATTGGTTGTGTTATTACTATTATTATTAAATCATTTTTAACGTATTTTCTAAATTCATTTTTCTAATTGATTGACTGATTTTAAAAGCATTTATTGTGTATTTTTGAATTGTATGGCATGGCATATCAAAATTTTCCATTGATACTGGCAGATTTTCCCATTGATACCGACCCGGCCCCCATTGACACCTGGTTGGATTGAAGTTGTACGGTTTGTCCACGTATGCTACCAAGTGTTTTTTTTTGTACAAGGTCCGTTTGTACATGTACAAAGATGAACCCCAGAAGTCTGTACATTTTGTACACACAAATTTTTGGGTACTAAAATATGGTACAGTAGCGGTTTGTAAAGGTGTTGTAAAGAGTCGTTCGACTTTTGATAGTGTATTTTAGCTAATTTCTGGGTCTCTAAAGGCAAAAATCACAAAGAAACGTCTTAAATTTGATATTTTTCCTTTTGAAGTGCAATTTCTGCTATTATAAACGTTATAAAACACACAATTATGTACTCGCAATTTTTGCGAATTTCAGACCTTTTTGCAATTTGTGTCTTCCCAAAAATCTTTGTACATGTTAGGCATGCAACGGGTACCCGAACCCGAATACTCCGGTACCCGAACAAAATTCAAGACCCGAACCCGAATCCGAATGTTTATGATTTTTATTCCGGTTTATTCGGGTATTTTTAAGCTCCAAAATCTCACAATTGTATGTCAAAGATTTGAAAATTTTCGGCTTTTTGCGCCATTTTCAGTTTGCTCGACCCTAAAAGGCTGAATTTCGTGTAGTTATCAAGTACTCATAAATGGCAATGTAATTAAGTGGTATATTTCAATCGATTCACGTGAATTTTTAATCTTTTATTTCACAAAACGATTGCCAAATGATATCGTATAAATGTTAAACACCGCTTCTTTGGTTGTAATCATACGTGGGCAGCATCAAAATTCTGGGGGGTGCAAGATTTTTCAATGGTCAAAAAATGGCCTTAAAAATGTTGGTATGACAGAAAAACTCAATTTTTCAACGTTTCTAATAGAGCTGTGCCGGGGCCGCCCTGTTTGCCGGGGCCGGGGCCGGGAGCCTGGCCGGGGCCATTTATAGCGTGCTTTATCATGCTCATAGTACGACCCTGCCCTACCCCTTATATGTACCTATGCATATATTCTTGCTTGTAGATATGCACGTCAAGCGTTAATATTTGTTGGGATTACAGGATATAACAGAACATGGGCATTGGCGGATCTAGACCTCCCAGAATTCACATTTCCCCCAGAAAAAATCCGCTAGACCCCCAGAAATTGATTTTCAGAATTTTTTCTGTTTTTCTGCGGTTTTTTTATGCTAATGGATAGCTCTCATTGAGAAACGCGAGAAAAGGGTGTTTTTTTCGCTCTACCATATATTATCAGGCACTTTTTGAATTTTGGATTCCCTAGAATTTTTGAGCTGCCCATGTATGGATTTAACTCCTCTGACTTGGATGCGTTTTTCAATGTACTTTACTTTGCACTTTTTTAGGCTTACTATTCTATTTGTTCTGATAGACGTAGCTGTCTGCTACCATGCAAGCTGGAAATGCTCGTCTATATGAATTGCAATTTAAAATATGTCAATTTTGATTATAATTAGAAATTTGCATTAATCTGACATAGTGAAATAAAGATTTGAATTAGCAAGATCTGTGGTTTGCTTGAAATTGAGTTTGAAGGTAAATCTGCCCAAAACATTATCAATTTTCTACATTATAATCAACTCTAACATTGGCCCCGGCCCCGGTGCCGGGGCCAGCCTGGCCCCGGCCCGGGGCCGGGGCCTAGGCCCCGGCACAGCTCTAGTTTCTAATCGAGCACTATCCATTGGCATCAAGAAATTGCGAAAAAAAAACAAAAAATTCAAAAATTGAATTCTGGGGGTATTTTGGTTTCTCGGGGAGGGTGCATACCCGCCCAAACTCCCCCATGCCTATGTGTGAGTCGTAATTAAACTTAGTTTCTATCAAATTAAAGTTCACGAACAGTGTTTTTTTGTACTCGGCATAGATTTTTCTTGATGAACAAAGACTTTTCGGGACTGTCTTTGTACATGTACAAAGATTTTGGGAAGACAAAAATTGTAAAAAAGGTCTGAAATTCGCAAAATTTTCGGCGCTCGCGCCGAAATGAGTAATTGTGTGTTCTATATATCTTTATAATGGCAGAAATTGCATTTCAAATGGAAAAATGTCAATTTTTTGGCGCATTGCGCCGTTTTAAGACGATTTTTATTGATTTTTGCCCTTAGAAAGCCAGAAATTAGCTAAAATACACTACCAAAAGTCGAACAACTCTGTTTTTACCACACTGGGAAATCGCTACTGTACCGTATTATAGTACCCGAAAATTTGTATGTACAAAATGTTCACAGATTTTTGGGAAAACAAAAACTGTAAAAAGGTGTAAAATTCCCAAAAATTTTCGGCGCTTCGCGCGAAATGAGTAATTGTTTGTCCTATACATCTTTAAAATAGCAGAATTTGCATTTAAAATGGAAAAATGTCAAATTTTTCGGCGCTCCGCGCCGTTTTGAGACAAGTTTTAGTAATTTTTGGCGTCAGAAACCCAGAAATTAGATAAAATACACTACCAAAGATCGAAAATCCTGTTTTACCACACTAAAATCGCTACTGTACTATATTATAGTACACAAAAATTTGCATGTACAAAATGTACAAAGACTTTTCGGGACCATCTTTGTACATGTACAAACGGACCTTGAACAAAAAACACACTATTCACGAATAATAGTTTTTCGGCAGTTTCTCCATGCAAGCGATTTATATTGTAGGAGTATATCAGACACAATACACAGAGCGCTACATCTCATTTACATTAGCGTTCTTGCACATTGAGAGGAGGAAGGAAAATCATTGAAAACTTGAGTAGAAACATATTGAATATATAGGCACTAGGCATCTAATAATAATAAAAATTGTAACATATGGCTTACATGTACCTAATAAATTTGCTATACACTGGTATTCCTATATATGTACTTACTGAAATACCCGAACCCGAACCCGAATAAACTTGGATGAACTACCCGAACCCGAACCCGAATACACCAAAATTCACTACCCGTTGCATCCCTAGTACATGTACAAAGACGGTCCCGAAAAGTCTTTGTACATCGGGAAAAATCTTTGCCGAATACAAAAAACACTGTATGCTACTCATTATTGTGATAGGCTTTCATTTTTTATATCGATTATTTCCGACTATTTCGCACCTATTCCTAAATTCTCTTATCAAAAGCATGCTCTAATAAGCCGCATTATGTTCTAGGGCAAGAGTTGTTGAAGATCAAGATATTGCCAATGCATTGACCCCTTTCATGAAAGCCGAAAGCGACAGAATGCATACGTAATAGCTAAGAATCAGTTGAGATAGTTCAATAGATTGCGTAACAAGTCAAAAAGTCTGGGTTTTAGGAAGGGGAGGAAAATTCTGCTTATTTTTTGCGAAATGGCAATGACGACCAAGTTTATTTCCGAATCATAATTCTGCCATTAATATGATTTGTTATTCCTGCTTCAGATTTATATCAGTTTTGGCCAAAGATTAGACGTTTTTTTATTTGCGTCGCAAGGATCCCTAACTTTTGATAATAAGATTTTTAAAAAAATTATGATTATGATAAAACTAGCGTAAGAGGTTCAAAATTCATTTTGAATAGTTATTTAACTATAAGTAACACCGTGATTCGCGTGGCATGTTTTAACTGATGGATTAATAGGTTTGAAGAGTCCAGAAACGACTGACTGTTGAATTATTTAGAACTTATAAATCATTTTCTGCGTAATTTGACGCGTCAAAATAATTGCATCAAAGTTTTGCGCTGCGGAGAAATGAATTTTTATGCTTTTTTACCGGCAGAACGGGACAAAAATGCACAAAAATAAAAAACATATGCTAAATTTTATTTTCTTCGTGATCTGGCATTATGGGTAAATATAAATGCTGAATAATTTCTTGTATACAAATTTCTGGTCTGAACTTCTGCCAACCCTGACCCTCCGCATTAAAGTTTACTGCTTTTGGTTCGCCGTTAACCTTGATAGAAAACTAACTGCAGTTGTATTTAAAGGTGTTTTATTTTGTTGTCATGAGCATTATAGCAAGCAAACCTGGCGTCGATTGCTGGCACGTAGCTGGTCGTCCTATTTTGGGGGGACCAACGCCAATTTTTTTGGGGGACTAAGCCAAAAAGGCCAAAAATAGCAAAAAATAATGTTTTAAAAGTCCTATTTTTCTGAATTTAGGGGTCCGAAGTCCGAACCCCACATTCCCCCAGAGATACGTGCCTGGTCGATTAGCTGACCTTCTGAATTTGAAGGAGACAAAAATTTTGAAGTCTTTTATCTCAACAACTACTCGCAGATCCACGCATGAAAAAAATTTTAAAAAATTAAATTTATTCGAATTACATTCATGTGTTAAAAATTAGCGGTCTTTCTGGTGAGCTTTATGAATTTTCCATTTGTTTCCTTTGTGGGACCCTTGTGAAAAATTCTCGTACTTCCAAAATTTTGGGGGACTAGTCCCCCAGTCCCCCACAGCTACGCCACTGAGTGCACACAATTGTTGCGGGCATGAAAGTGTACCTACATGTAGTCTGTTTCACACATAAGCTTACGCGTTTCCTACTGCTCTAAACAAACAATTTGTCTTAAACGCATCGATGTTTGATATTTCATTTAATTGGCTTGCAAAGTCGCTCCTACTCTACTCCAAGTACTTTCCAATTGCTAGTGCATAGCTAACTTGCTGCTTTTTCAATCGTTTTTTGCTTGAATAGTTTATTTCAATCTGCAGGCTGCAGAATATACTTCGATTTTTTGCGTTGTTTAGTGAAAGTCTTATTTTTGAGAAATTTTGTGACTTGGCATTTACATAGGTAGGTTTTGTAGTCCCATCCTTTTACATCCCTGATAGTCCAAAATCCCACGTATGTATATTCGTCTATTTACGGATGAAGTAAGCGGGATCAGCACTGTATTTTTGTTTTCCGCAATTAGCATAGCTTCTCTATGTTATATTACATCAAATTCATAAACACAACGTTTATTACCAGATTCAATAGGCGCATTACAGTCGTAATTTCTTTTCTGATTCTATGATACAAATTATTTCAGTTTTCTGAAAACATTTTTATGCGTAAGCTTTAGCTGAAAAATCGTGAACTTCGGCGATTAGTGCAAGACTATGGAAAGTAGTACGTAATAGCTATGTCTTAGAAATCATGTGGGTCGCATATTAATGGCTAACTTATAATGAATTCCGTTTAAATAGTGATTAAATTTAGCTATATAACTATGCGTTACATACCTACATACAGGGCTGCTGTATATAAAGGGGGCGGGGCGGGTCGGCCGCCTTCTCCCTTTGCCCGGAAAAAATTTTCGAAAAGTAAGATAATGCATGGAAAGATGCATGAATCGTACGTCTTTGTCGCAAAATCTTCAAATTTTCGACGCTTCGCGCCGGATGTGAAGTATCTTGTATGATTTTGGCCCAAGCGCGACCGAAAACATGACACTTCTTATAGCCTTTTGAGTAGGAAAAAAATTGATGAGTTTAAATTTTATTATCTTAATGGATAGAGCCACGGGTTTTTTTGTATTCGGCAATGATATTTCCCAATGTACGAAGACTTTTCGGAACCGTCTTTGTACATGTACAAAGATTTTTGAGAAGGCAAAAATTGCAAAGAAGGTCTAAAATTCGCAAAATTTTCGGCGCTTCGCGCCGAAATGAGTATTTGTATGTTCTATATATCTTTATAATGGCAGAAATTGTATTTGGAAAGGAAAAATGTCAGATTTTTCGTCGCTACGCGCCGTTTTAAGATGATTCTTAGTGATTTTTGTCCTCAGAAACACAGAAATTATCTAAAGTGCTTTACCAAAGGTCGAACAACTCTATTTTTACCACACTAAAATCGCTACTGTACCATATTATAGTACCTAAAAATTTGTGTGCACAAAATGTCCAAATACGTTTGGTGACTATCTTTGAACATGTACAAACGGACCTTGTACAAAAAAACAGTGGATAGAGCACGTCAGAAAACGTCGAAAAAATCGATTTTTGCAAACTATCTCGACGATATTTCTGAGCTATGGGCCAATTTATCTTAGGTCCGCTCCTCCTGTTGGATCCTGAATATGGACATGCCTACATACATATACATAAGTAGGTTATAGAAAAAAAATTTTGCTACCCGGAGATTTGTGTACCTATGTGCTATTTCACATTTATTCTATTTTATATCTATTTTATATTTACTATTTTATATTTTTTTCCATTTTATACCTTTATACATACTAAAGAGGCAGCTCGCACGAAAAACAGGGATTAGGGTTATAATTTAGAGAGGATGCACACATGCACTTAGGGGGTGAGGGGGTATTACCCCTCCCTGAGGGGTCAGCTAGACCGGTACTGTCCGGCGATTTTGAGCAAACAGGTCTTGTTCTGCATCATTTTTTACATCAAAATCAGTAAAAATGTCGAAATTTTTCCGGCGCTTTGCGCCAGAGTAGTGCTTTTAAGTACTTTTTACTCAAAAAAGCGCCCAAAATTGATAAATTTTTGCATTTTTAGTGTTAAAAGTGATATAATGCAATCAAAATGGACTAAAAATGCTTTTTAAAATGTGTCATTAACACGAAAAAACGTTTTATAGGCTATTTTGACCATTTTGATCCTTAAAACAGCAAAAAAATCGTGAACGTTAAATTTACTGTTTCAGATTTTTGGCATTTCACCCCCCCGCCGACCGTGACCTTGTGCACCTATGAGAGGATGACTAACTGTTCATTTGTTCTGCACATCGAACGGCTCAAATTTTCGGTCGGGGTGCGTAGATGAGCAAGCTTACATTTGGTCGAAAATTACAAAAAATATAGGTACCTAAGAAGGCCCTAATAAAGCAAATTCTTGTGCAAAAGTCGGCAGAGGGTGAAAAATTTCAAAGTTTAGTGATGCGGGACGGCCAACTCCGTGTGGGGATCGTATATGCACAGCATGGAATTGGTAGTGCTAAAACCAAAAATTTTTCCTTAAGCGCTTTTTTGGCTTAAAAACGATGTATACGCGTCAAAAACATTATTGTTTTGGCTTTTCTGATGATGCTCTTTGTTCCTAGACGGTAAATTCAACAAAATGTAGTTGCAGAGGAATATTTAGAGCGAAGCGCCGGGAAATCGGCACTTTTGAACTGATGCAAGTATCGTTTAAAACGCCTTAACCAGGACGTTTGCTACGCTTTTTTTTTAAACGCGAATTTGGGAGATAGGGGGTAAAAATATTTTTTGCGGGGGGGGGGGGGTTAAGACTTTGTGGGATGAAAAAACCCTAAACCCCAAGATGGTGATTGGCTGGGACAAAACATAATATGGGGGCTTTCGGAGGGTTCACCTCCCAGAATAGTTTTCACCCCCTAGACATTTTTTCATCCCCATCCCCACCCAGAATTCGCAATTTTCCAATAAATTCGAAAAATCTTAAAAACGTGATTTTTTTAGGCGTTCCTAGCGATATTTCAAGGCAAAAGCATCAATTTTTCGGCAATTCGCGCGATTGACTTATTTTTGGACTATATATTGTTCAATTTAATCGAATTTTTATACTTTTATATTTTTACGCTCTAGAAGGAACATTTTCAGAAACATCGAAAAATTATGATTTTTATGCGTATCCATCTTTTTTCAGCCTAAAAAAACCACTTCCAAATTTCACCCCCCTCCCCAGGATTCTCATGCTGTGCATGTCTGTTGGGGACATTCGATCACACCTGGGCGTGGGGGTATGCACCCCCCCGAGAAACCAAAATACTCCCCTCCCAGAAACGAAAAGCCCTCCTGAATTCAATTTTTGAAATTTTTTTGTTTTTTTTCGCAATTTCTTGATGCCAATCGATAGTGCTCGGTAAGAAACGTTGAAAAATGGTGTTTTTCGCCATACCACCATTTTTAAGACCATTTTTTACCTCTGAAAAATCTTGCACCCTCCAGAATTTTGGTGCCGTCCACCTATGCTTGCGATCTCCACCCAGGCCGTGTTGCGTTTCTAACTCCTCTCTCGCTAGGTGGCTATTAATGGCAAGGCGTTTACGCGACGAAGAAAACGAAGCGATGAAAGACGTGCCTGGTTGGAAAACGGGTACTTGGTACGGCGAGCCCATTTATTTCACGGTGCCAAGAAACAAGTGGCAATGTCCCACCGAATTGGAGGTTTACGCGCACAGTAGCCGCGAGGAGTACGAACACGGCAAACACTTCAAGCGCCATGTCGATGTTGGCAACAAGCCAATGTGGTACGACAAGTACATGCCCTCCGTGCCCTGGACCAACTTAGTTTGATCCTCATATTATCGCCGCGTCCATTTCGATTCAACTAGCTCTATCTTCGTAGTTAGATAATTCGTGAAACACGTTTTCTATCGTTTTTCGTCGTTATTTACGTATAGTCTGTTTAAGTGTCCGGATCGAGGTGAGAGTCGGCTGAGGGGGTGGGCGAATATCCTGTAATTGAGACCAGCCAATTCAGTCCTCGCGCTTTATTTGCTAGTCAAATGACGAAAAGGGTCGAAATAGCCTATATGAAATGCTTTTACGTGGTAAGACCGCATATTTTTTATGCATTCTCGTTCATTTCGACTGCATTACGTCACTTTTAACGATAAAATATATTCATCGATCCGGCGAAAAATTTCGATTAGACCATTTGGACACATTTCGGACGTCTTTTTCAAGGTAAACAAGACAATTAAATTATTTAGCCGAGGAACATTTCGATATTATTACAGCTTTGCGCTCAATCATGATGCAGAAAATGTTCAGTCCGCTCAAAATCGTCTGACAGTAACCGTCTGTCTGACTCTTCAGAAAAGGATACCCCTCCCTCGCCTTCTCTACGTATCTTTGATTGAGCGGTTGTTTCGATGTTGTAAACCGACTAGCGGAACGGTTTAAACTGAAGCAATAATAATTCTGTTTTTGCGAGGCGATCGATTTGCGCAAAAATTTTGATAGTGCAAAAGCTGCAAACTACAACTATATATTATTGTTGTCTGCCTGACAATTATCTTCTTACCCCTTTCATAATCGTCAAAAATTGTCTTTTGTGACCGAGGCATTGTTAAACCGATCGCAGGCCGTTCTTCTTTCTTTTCCCTACTTGAAATTACTCAATCATTCGTGTAATTAGTAAATCTCTTCTGAATTATTTAGACGGCCTTGTTTTTGATATATGTTCCTTGATAAACCTTATTCAAATTTAGAGGTGGCGGTTTTGATTCGATTCAATGTAGGCCACAAGCAAATTTAACTGTATGGCTACGGAGGTAGCAAAATCATGCGTTGATTGATTCCCCCTTTTTGTAACGTTTCTCTCGATTACCAACTTCTCATAATTCTGGCTTGTTGTATTCATACGCAGTTTCTATTTATATAGGCATGTCGTAGATTTATGGTCGCTCTTTCCTTTAATTTCGATAGTAAAATATTCATAATTGCTTCGTTCGAGTTGTGTTTTTTGTGTAGAATTACCTTCATGCACCGAATGTTACGCTGTGTGGATAAAAAAGCTTTTGAGCCAGATAGATTTTAAACACTAAACTTAAATGTTTTTGTTTGTGTCTTATCCGATGGAATAGCCAGAAATGTTTACACTAATGATCGACAATATGCACGCAATAGAAAAAGGCTTTATGGCTGCAGAATACGATACTTTGCCAAAATTTTTCGATAGTACTCGATTTAATATCAGTGTGCACATGCATGCTGGCTAGTACCTGAACTAGCTTTTCCTTCGAAAATTTCGATTCTTGAAGTTTGGTTAAAAGTAAGAATTATTACGATCCGGATTTCATTCGCTCTGTTTCCTAAATATATAATACTAGCAAATGACGCGCTTAACTGCCCTATTTGCTAGAGTAAACTTTTTTGCACATGGATCGCTTTGCGCGCCATTTGCAAAAAAGACGAATATAACTCATGACTAATATGCCAAAAATTGTTTAGAAATTCGTATGTCTTTTTTGTTTTTGTCTTCTAATGTTATCTTATTGCACCTGTTTACTTTCAAATTTTACTGCTATCTATCTTTCACTCTGTAATAGCCATTGTTTGGTCCCTCTCAGTCTTACAAATGTCGAAAAAGTGTTAAAGAGCGCTAATCGGAAATTATCTTCTCCAAGGTTGCCTTCACTTTACAGATTAAATTAGATGCACTTCACCTGGTTCACCAAAATGCTGCAATTCTAAATAAGCAGATTTCTTTTATCACCTTACAACGACTGTTTTTATTTTGCTTATTAATGTTTCTTGCTTCCTTTTTCTGCTCGTATGACAATTAGAGGGCAATGTCAACTGCACAGAAAATTAAAATTAAATTAGATAATTAAATTAGCCATTAATTATTAATTTTTTCTATATAAAATTAGCCGTTAGGAGCAGAGATATTTAAAATCGTATTAGCATTTTTGAAAGCTATGCGTTTAGTGCTTTCGGCTCATTTACATTGAATCATACGCATGTCGGTTTACATCTTTCAAAAGAGTATTTATAATTTGATATCCTGCTTTACTGCGAGAGCTTGTCCTCCATGAGTAATCATTCTTTTCTGAACCTTCCATAATTTCTTGCTAACCCGTCTCCTAAGTGTTTTACGACTACAGATCGCGCACTTTGAACGGATAATTCGGATTCAGGGGTCCAACGAACCACAGGCACACCTGGGCATGGGGGTAGGGCTTGGGGGTATGCACCTCCAGAAACCAAAACACTCCCCCAGAAATTAAAATACCCCCTCCTCAGAATTCAATTTTTTGAATTTTTTTGTTTTTTTTCGCAATTTTTTGATGCCAATGGATAGTTCTCGATGAGAAACGTTGACAAACAGTATTTTTTACGCCATACCACCATTTTTAAGGCCATTTTTTCATCTTTGAAAAATCTTGCACCCCCAGAATTTCGGTGCCGCCCACCTATGACCCCAGGAGCCAAATTTGGGAAGTAACACCCAAGCTATGCTCCTGCAAAAAGACAAAAACCCAAAAGTTGAATTTATGTATAGGGTATATTTGATATAGGTAAACCAGTCTGTGAATTTCCTTTAAATTCTACGCTTAGGTCAGCCGCAGCATCATTAATAAACATTTGAAATTCAAATGAAATCTATTTGCTGTGATTAGAGATATTCAGGAAAATGCACTTTGAAAAACCCAACGGTTTTTCGTCAATTCACACTGCGTTGTAAAGTGGTTTACACCAATCGAAAGCGCATTAAAAGCTAGTCTAGACTGGCGTAAAAAATTTGTCCTACGGCAATAAGCCGCAAGAGCCGCCATTTTTTGTTGTAATCCGTCGTTTCCGGGGTTGAGGAGCCCGCCCGATCGATCCATTTTGATCGAAAATCCGGAATCAGGGGGCCCGGAATACCCCATTGAGCCAAAATATGAATATCACTGTATTATCCAGTAAAAAGTTGTGTGGGACACAGACACACAGACATACAACTCGAAATTAATATTATAGATAACCTAAACGATATTCAATTCTATCTGATGCTGAATCAATAAGTATATCAAAGTGAGTAGGTAAGGAATCAATTTGAAGATTTGTTATTTTGAATTGTTTTATTGCTGACAGATGAATAAATTCACTTAACAACAAGTTGCTGATCTGCTTAAATCTGTACTGATAATAGACGCTCATATGTTCTTGGGAAGTTTACCCCCTCTCCAGAATGACTGCTTATTTCCCTCGAAATGCTGCTGATTGCTGGCTGACCCCTCTTTTGCATAGTTTTTATTTCCCAAAAACCTAAGAAATGTGTTCTTTGTAGCGATTCGCTGGTCGAATTGGAAACATTTATTTGGACCATTGTGTTGTTGCTCAATTTGATTAAATTTTTCTAAAAGATATTTGCTTTTATTTTTCAGAAAGCATCGTTAGAAAAAATTTAATGGCTCATTCCCTGAGATTTCTACGCTGTTCTGTTAAGCGGACACCCTATGCATACGTGCGTATCTTTTATAAATTTAGATTCTGTAACTTAGAACGTTATAGCTTTTTGAACATGAACTTGAAATGTTTTTTTTACTGTTAACCTGACTTCATAAATCATATTATTCGTAGACTAGGGGTCTTGTTTTATTCCAGCTTTTTTCACAATTTCTGACAGAACCTCGTGTAGCGTATGCTATTTGCCGTCTTATTTCTTTTCTATCTTCTTATTTCCATTCCGCTATTAATCTGCCTTCGATGCATACATGTAACGGCTCGAAATTCTATTGGGCGGGTCCTCAGCCATTTTCAGGGGGAGGGATAGATGACCTACAATTTTAGGCCAAAAAACACCTAAAAACGGCCAAAAAATTCAATTTTTTCAGAAATCAGGGGTGGGGTCAAAAATTGTCTCGCTTTCGGGGGATAGGGGCACGACCAACGATGGGTGAAGGAACTCCCAACCGTGTTACTTGTGTGCTTATGTGCATTTTTATTTTAGAATATCTACGTTTTATCCATGCCTTTATTCGAATTGACTCTAATTTTGAAACCTCTTGCCAAGGTAAGCTTTATGCGGATAATTTGTACCGATTTCATTAAGGAACACCTTTAACGTTCGTTTATTATTATTTTATATTTGTTCCCTTATAGGTTTTCTCAAAATATATATCAACCTACCTGTACAGGGTTCCGGTCCGGTATCTTACTTGCCCTCAAGTATCCGTTACCGTTGCACTTTATTTATATTAAAGTGTCCTGCAAGTACGGTTGACAAAACTTTTTTAATTTTTGATAAATGATTATTCTTCATTATTTATTATTTTTATTGCCTTTCCCTTTACTTCTATTTTTTAATATTTTTATTTCTTTTGTTGGTTTCAGCAAATAAAATAACCTAGATTAATGCGATTGCTTTTTTAACAGTCTTGGAATATGAAAATGGTTATCTGTACGCACCTTATATAGAATACGAGTGTGTAAAATATGTTATACGCTCCGCCTTTTACCCAATTGTTTACATCATCAACTTGGGGCTCATCCCTCCGGACTTTGCGATATTTTAAAATTTTTTTAGAAAAGGCGCTCTTTTAAGCGTGTAGCTATCTGATTGATCAAAAGTGTCAAATTCTCAAATACATCTACATACATGCGATCTTACTATGGACCAATTCTTTAACATTATATGCAGAACGTAGGCAATTATTTAACCGGTCACTTCAGTTTTGACACCAAGACTGAGAGTCGGGCCGGAATTTCGGAAAGAATCAAGTAATTCGTAGTCTTGCTGTGACATTTTAATTCAAAACGTCGACTCATCAAGATACGACACTAGCACTGCAAGAAAGATCTTCCACAGCGACATAATTGTTATAATGCTTATGTTTTTGTTGAAATATTTAGAAATGCAACTAAGCAAATTTTTACTAAAATTTGAATCTATTTCTTTTTATGGCTTTCTAATGTAGAATTTTCGTCATTGAATTACATCGTAATTAGAAGCGGCTTGCTCCATTCGTTCAGAATATGTAGTATCTCTTAATAAAAGAATGAAATATCACTTCAGACGATGTATAACCGTTTAGTTGCTCATTTTTGAATTATCCTTTAAGATTTATTTTTATCACTGACTTAATTGCATCTTGAACGCAATCGGTCTTTATTGCTTAGGATGATCTTGTGAAGCTAATCACTCGCTGCTGCAATGTTCTATTTGACAACAATGCAGTCATTACTAAATTAGAAAATTTTGGTTACAAGGACCTAGCCTGGCGTATGTCCAGGTCTAAGATTAATTATTTTACTGGCAGGTGAGGTTAGACGTTTTTACTGTATTTTAAATAGTAGCTATTAGCTATTAGACGGAATGAAATGAACATATAAATTTAATTACATTGTGTAGGTACGGTATACATATATATTTTTGGACATATTTTATAAAATTTACATACCTATGTGAAATTTAGTCGCTTTCTGATACATTGACGATATGCAGCAACATACATGCACGCGGTTAAAAGCTCTGGGAATGGATGAGCGGAGGTTCCTTGGGGAGGGGGTTAAATTTGTCATTTTTTACCTATTTAATGTATAGTTTTTGTACTTAATTAGTCGTACTTGATTTTTCATGAATATTTTTGGTTAAATTTCATGTGAATAATATAATAAGGGCAATGGATGACCTGAAACATCAAATTTATACAAAATATTTTTTATGGCTAACGTAATCGGTTTTGGTCCAAATTGACTGGGTATGCCTTCCAAAAGTTATGTTAGGGGATACCCCCAGTGTGCATGTGTGCGCAGAAATATTGAAAATTTTAGTGGGAAGCATCCAGACTGTCAGATTTTTCCCTGCTTCTTTTCTGAAAAGTTCTCTAATGTTCTTCCATCAGGTTTTGCTTCGTGCATTAAGACCCCTATTTTTGAAAAGAATCTTTTATTCCTATAAAGACAGCTAAGCTTCATAATAAGTATATCAAAATTGAATGTTTAAACGAATTTCTAATCGTAGAAGTTGTTTGATGCGACGTAACTATGCTGCTAGGTACCTTAAGTGAGAAGTTTGTTTCATTTATATTAGTTTTTAGGACATAATTTGGGTCTATTTATATGACTTACAGGCACAAGCCGGCATGGGGGTATTGATCCCCAGATTTCAAATACCTCTCACAGACTTCAAAGGTTTTCGGAATTTATAATTTTTCTGAAATTTTTTGACGTCAGTGGATTGAGCTAGATGACATCCGTAGAAAACGACCCTGCCACCAAACTTGTTTTCTTTGACCCTTTTGGAAATTGAAAAAACAGTCCCCACCTCCAGAATGCGGGTCCTATCCAGTATGCTTACACCCAGCCCCGTTTCCAGGTTTTTATTTCACGGGGTTCGCAAACTTTGAAGTTAGATATATCGAGAACCATTAGGAGATAAGCCAAAATAAAGTCATTTTTGAACGTTTCTCGATTAGCTCTATACAATGGTGAAAAAAATTTGTGAAAAAATTTTCACTTTATTTTATAATAAATCTATCGTTAAAACTGGCTGAATAAATGAATTATTATCATCCAATTCATGAACAACTTCTAAACTTTGGTTTTTTACTCAACCTTTGCACTTTGCTAACAAAAACAAAGAAACTGAATAATTTGTTGTGAAGCGCCGGAGAAATTCGACATGTTTTCCATGTCTATCTTAACTTTGACTGGGTTTGAGCGCCTTCGGAGCTTTCCGAACGTAAGCAATAGAAACTATATATCTGCTGACTCGAAGCGCCGAAATTTTTCATATTTTTATTCTTTTAAGCTTAATTCTCTAGTTTTCCAAGGACAAGCAATGCAGGAAAAAATTTGGATTTTTTACGCTCTTATGCTCAGTTTTGCACCTTTTTGAAGATGAGAAATGCAATAAATTTGATCTCGCGAAAAATTTTGAAATAAAAGAGAGTATGTAGTAAATATAAATTTTGATTAAATTAATGGCGCGAAGCGCCGAAAATTTGGGCATTTGCACGCACGGGGATGTCGAAAACCTACATCGTATCAGCTGAAAATTTTGAAAAAATTTTTCCCCATTGGATACGGGCCTGCACACCTATTAATTTATGTTCAATGTGATTTTAATTATTATCCGCTTTTCAGTCACGCTAGCACATAATGTTGATCAATCACCTAATTAGTCTGTTAAGGTTAACTAATCTGCTAAGAAACGCACTGCTTTTTTGTTCATAACGTTGTGCCCTTTAGTCTTATGCTCTAATTATGTCGGAATAATTACTTGAATATGGCTTTATCCTCTTTAATTCAGTCTTTTTTAAACTCTGTTTTAATCATATCTCGCGTGGAAATGATTTGTTAAAACTTATTAAAAGAACTATTCACCAAATGCCTATTACATTGCAGCACTGCTACTGTACCCGACTTTTTGAAAAGCAAATATGCGACTCAAAACCCTAATTAAGAAGTTTAAAAATGGTATTCTTAAGCACTTTGCATCTCATTTGCTTATTTGGCATCTTTTTTCGAAAATTTTCTGCATTATGCCTATCAGAATTTCTATTAATATTAGGTCATTTGCTGGTCGGAACGAGGAAATATGTTTTGACTGAAAAATTACTGGAAAAATTTCCACAGTAGTCAAACTACGGTAGATTCATACAGTGGCGGATCCAGGATTTTCTGACAAGGGACGGAAACCTAAAATTTCCTAGTAATGCCACAAATTGTCCTAAAATCCGCCCATTATGCATAAAATAGCGTTTTTTGCCGTCTTCTGGAAGGCAGAATTATTTCTAATGCGATAAAAGTTAAAAATTTTCATAGTTTTCCTATTAAAAACTCGCAAAATTAGTGCGAAAATCGACACAAAGCGCCGAAAAATACTCGAGGAATCATTATTAGAACTAAAAAATCTATGTTCTATACAAAAACTGCTCTTCTTGCGTAAAAATCATGTTTTTAGAGCGCCAAGAAAGTCAGTAAATCTCATTAATAACTCAAAAATTTGAAAATCATAAAGAAAATCACTAAAATCATGAAAAAATACACATCTATGCCCTATTATGCCCAAATATTTCTGACGACAGGGGGAGGCAGCCGCTCGATCATTTTTAACTTCACTGTGCATTATGAATTATGATGAAGAATAGGGCAATATATGACCATTAATAGATGCAAAATACATTTGCGTGCCTAAAATATACTTATGTAATGTAAATACTAAATATTGTAATTCACTTATCCAACTATAGTCAAAATTCATCGCGAAATTATTAACTGTTTTTGAAAAAGCTTAATCTTGAACTTAAATATGTACATGTTTGTATAATGCAAATCGTATCCTAACGATTAAACGATTTTTCATAATTTTGTATTTTCAGCTACATATCCGTAGGATGTTACTTGCCGAATCGCGAAGTGACAAAGTGTTTCAAGACTATTCGACAACATGATGGAGTGTTGCACAATCATTTTACGAAGGTTCAATATAAATTCGTTTTCGCTATATTTATTCTATAATTGCCTCTTCATTAGATGCAGTATTTGTCGCATACTGAAATCAAATAGCAGGAAAACTTATGATGCTAAAAGCAACGTACATTCTACCTGACAATGTTCCACTAATGAATGTGCTTAGCTTCGACTTTCTTAATTTTGATCAGGTCAGGAAATTCGCTAGTTATGGCTTAACTGAGCTAAAATAACCTTTAAAATGGTTGCTCGTCTCGTATGGTGTCAAAAACATGAATTTTATTCGTTTTCGCCCTGATTTTGCTCAATTTTCGTCAGAAATTTTTTCACTCCTTTGAGCTTAGACTCGACTCAAGGCTCTTAAGTGCATGTCAAATGATGACAAATACATTTTTAAAAATAATGTGACCATACATGATCTCGGGAGCTTTCACGTTCACACCCAGAAAAAGGTCCCCCCAGGATTTTCGATTTTCCACAAAATTCGTAGAAAAGGTGGAGTGATACGCGTTTTTAGGTAAATATCTGTTTCTTCAAGAGTATGAAATTTTCGACGCTTCACGCTATATGTTTATTTTTTTGCTATCGTTTGTTAAAATTATTCGACTTTGTCGGATATTTTTTCGAGATTTATTTACTTTATAAAGCATCGTCTGAATCTGAAAAATGATGTACTGCACGCACAGCCACAATTTTTTGAGCTCAAAAGGGCACATTAGAAAAATTTTTTGGTTTTGCTTTCCCCTACCTTCCTCCCCCACCCCACAGAATTCCATGCTGCGCTTGTATGGATGTCGCTGTAAGATTATTTCTGATGAAATCTGATTTAGATATTGCATGAAGAAGAAGTCGAGGAGTGCACATTGCAAGAAGAGCTGCAGCCACCAGCCTATAGAAAATCAGTAGCCGAAATGCGACTAAAACAGAGAATGTGCTATTTCACGAGGCGAAACACGGGCATGACTGCCTTGTTTGCCAGACGCAAAAAGCCCATTTCGTACCCCATTGCGCCGCCTCGCGATTGATCACGTTTTGTTCTTTGTTGTGTGCAGTTTTCCATTTTAATAAAACCAACGGCAGAGTCTGCATGTTTCTATTAGCGCCTTGTTTTTAGATTCATTTTTCTACTTGTTTTACCAATTTAAAATCAAAACTATATTATGATCAAAAAAACTTTAGTCATCGTAAATATTTGGATTATGCAAGTTTATTATTTTAACGTGAATCTTGAAGTTGGAATTACTCAGAGAAATTTAGAAAGAAGAGGGATACATATAGTCTGTTTCATTTATTCGAGATCTTTTTCAGCAAATTTTTTTGAAGGCTACAGTAGGCGTAACAAATTCATTTACTCTAAGTCGACAGATAAGCTCAGTGGTGTCAAACGGCTGTCATTCTTCCATTAAATTCAATTCAAGCATTTAAACAGTGTTGAGACATACTACAGTCAATGCGCTAAATGAAAAAATAGCGGCGGGAATCGACCCCAGCTTACTACGATGACAAACAGACGCTTTGCCGCTGTGCGGGGGTTCGAAGCGCTTCTTTAAATGATAGTCTATTGGTTTAAAATGTCAACTTTGATGGAGTTACTGTCGCCTCCGAAAGGCTTCAGCGAAAGAGCTCTCGGGTAAATGAAACGGACTATATATAGTCTATTTCACATAAGTTTAGGCATAAATTTTTTCGAAAATTAAGCCGACGGATCACGATAATAATCAACGCTATAATCGCAATCAGTCGGCTTATTATCGGACATACATAGTTTTTAAATTTATGCCCCAAACTCGTGTGAAATAGACTGTTGGTATACTCCGGTTTTTTTCTGAAATATTTCATCAGATAGGAAATAAAAAAATTAAACAATGGGAATCAGATGGTATGTATAAGCTGCTGGATGCCCAATCCTCGTTGCATCGTTTGCACCATAAACAGCAAAATTAGCATTTGATGGCCTACTCGACATGATTATTTGCATTTTTGGAATCAGCAATCAAATTGCTTTCAGCATTATAGACCAAAAGCAGGCATTAATAGCATGACAGTATAGCGTTGCATTGTTTTGAACCTGTTACTGCGAATCAGGGACTTCGGAACATGAAATATGTATACTACATTTCCCAATACCATAGGTACATTTTTGATTTATTTTTGGATGACCAAAATAACATCAATCGCATAAAAGCTTTGTATCTGATTCAGTGCTAGCACTGCTAGCCATAGAAAGCGTGAATAAGGAGGAAGACACGCTATGGTTGACCTACTGGTGCGTTTACGCCGTTTTTGATTTTATCGATTTCGGTGCTGACAAGATTTGTGGCTGGTTCCCGCTTTACTGGCTGGCCAAGTGTGCATTTCTGATCTACCTGTACTTGCCACGATTTCGAGGAGCTGATCACGTATACCGTGACTACGTTCGACCCTTTCTTCAGCGAATCCGTGCACTATTCCCTGGAATCAATGCCGGCGCCGTCGCTCAGGCCCAACCTGATCAACAAGCTGCGCCTCCTGCTGCAGCTCCCAATTAGCGCAGATCTTAGGACGTTGTGAAAATGTTAGCCTTTTTTTGACTGCCAATTATTAGCAGTGTTTTTTCATGTCATGCAGTGTGCATATATCACTTTACTCGATTATTTTCGACCTATTAGAATGAATTGAGTAAATTAGCGTACCTTACATACATACATTGTACCTATAGGCAGTTTCGAAATTCTAATTTTTTTACAGTACATAATGTGATTCGAAAGCAGTGAAAATTCAGCCAATCGGCGTAAGGGCTTTCATCCGATTGGCTGTCTTCTATTGCACGTTATTAGGCTCTTGAACCTTGTGCTTTTGTGGTATTCTGGGCCAGTTTTGCTCTTAGAAGCTGTGTAAGCAAAACCGGCTGCCTTGCGCAGGAAAAATACCGTTACACGTGCGGAGATGGTAAACCGATAGACCAATTAGGGAAACGGCGAGGAATTTTAAAATGTTATATAGCTCATCGGACAATTAGCGAATAAGTTGACGCAAGAGAAAGAAAGTTCTCAAAAACTGCTCTTACCGATTGGTTGACTTATTAATAATGCTTTCGGATGAACAAACTATAAAAAAGTCACACGGATTTTGAAACAGACTATACGAAGTGAATTTAATGCCATGTTTTGCAATTTGGCTCTGTCGGATCCCCCGAATTTCGTGGTAGCCTATGTACATATGATCGCCATTAAACTCGCTTGCATAAAAAGTACATATACGTATAAGTACAGTATACAATCGTCAAATGCCATTATTACCTAATGTTCATTGCAAAAACGTTGTAAATAGTAGAAAATGCATTTCGGCTGCATGATTTAACTTGCATTATAATCTGTTCCATACCAAACGGCCTGTTCTCGTCAATGTCTTATTAATGAATCACTTTTTCACTGCTCGTGCGGCTTCTTCAATTAAGCTCTCGTAGCGGCCGGTAGCTTTAAACTCTTCTTATTGATGATTAGTAAAATTCACATGTAACGCGTCTAACAAATTGCTGCAATAACCTAACCCCAAAATATTCTGCCACGGTAATAAGCCGTAAAGCGAAAATGGGTCGTTTGGAGTGGAACACAGACTATAACTATTTCCATCTTTTTATTCAGCACGGTTAAATTAAAGCACAGCTTAAATCCTTGACTTCTTTGCAGTAAAGCGATTCAAGAAGGCATCAACAATTCAACGACTTCGTGACAATAAGCTGACAGATTGCGATTACAGCATTGACCTGATATACAAGCGTAATCTGTCGGTAAAAATTCTTAAAATTTGTGCCCAAACTTATGTGAAACAGGCTAATGATAGTGCATCAGTTCAGTCATCTTTACGAAAGAGACATGACAAAAGATAGCCTATCCTAATACAATTTCGCTCAAGTTTCTGTACCCTTGTTATTATAGTCCGTTTCGCACAAGTTTGGGTGTTTTAAAAACTAATCTGGCAATAAATTGACAGATTGCAATTATAGCATTGATCTGATGTATAATTATCGTAATATGTCGACTGTCATGAAAAATTCTTAAAATTCATGGCCAAGTTATGTAAAACGGACTATATACGCTAATTTGCACAAGGTTTCACCGTGAAATAGATTGTAAAATCAACCTTGTCAAATAACTTCCTGATTTTCAATTATTAAATCTATTGCTATTCCTGCCCCACTTGTTCATGACCCTTATTCGCATTATGATCATCTATGGATTATTCACATTTAGAACTCTACACTGGAGCGAGTCGTATTCGACAAATGAAAATGAATGCTTTACTAATGGTATAAGCGGATGGCAAGAGCACAAATTGACCCTAGGCTTGTACATACACATTAAAAATTGTAAGACCAATGTGATAATAAATAATTACTTCCACAGTATGTACGTAGTGGATTATTCAAATTGTAAATAAAAATCCTAAACAATAATAAACGGAAGGTCTAGTATAATATTCGATGAACGTATGATAATCACTGAATAATCGCAAAGGAATACCGAATCCGATCCAATTAGAATAAACGCAAAAATACGTGAAAGAATAACTCGATTTGGCCAAGATGGTTTGTATGTGCTTTTCTACGTACATATTATAAAAGCAACAGGTAGGTGGTGGTAACTATTTAAGGGATCCTTAACAAAAGTTGTTTTGCTAGTGAGCATCACATCACAACATCAAATAGGCATAATATTAAATCATTGCGTACGCTTCTAAGTATGCTTAAAGTATAGAGAGAGAGAGAGCAATCATCAGATAATTTGTTTTAAAGTAGTACAGGAGTAATTTTTCTAGCTTGCTGACCGTAAAAAATTAGGGCCTGATCTCTGGAAAAGGGAGACTTTTTCATTATTTCGGGTGGAAATCGGTCGGTTTCTATGTGTACACCCGTCGGAATTGTGCGTGACTACGACAAATGGAAGATACCAAATTTTTACACCTTAATATTTAAAAAACTTAAAGAAATATTTAGTTATATAGGTACGTATTTAAAAAAATTGAAGCACATAATGAATCAGGAATCTGTCCTGAAGAACGAAATTCGTCATCAAGGCTCGAGGTTTGTCCGGCGAAATTTGGATTAAAAAAAGTTTTTGTTCGTTTTTAAATTTGTCACATTTTACTGCAATTGTTCTGCATGCATTTTGAGGAAATGATTGAATTCTGAAAGTACGTTTTGGGTCATTTCAATATTTCGAGGCCTACTTTGACTTGATTGGGACAAAGTTTAGTTATTAAAACCTAAAAATTAAATGTGGAACCAACATACTCTTAAGTATGTATGCTTATAGCATGTAACGTGCGTCGATCCATCAAATATACAGATAAGTAACGCGCACATTGAGCACATGTATTTCGAAACAAGCTTACAACGTCTCTACACAATAGCACCTATCGCCTCAATCGATAAAATAATGTGATCGAATATGGCACTAGATATTACACAAAAAATAGAGAATTGTCGTTATAACTTGAAAGGGTAATCAGACGCAATGGTAGGCGCACGATCCACATAATCTGATGAAAAGCGTACTGAATTGAAAACTGCGATAGCACATCTAGTGTCTACTACATATGGGCGTGGGGGCTGGGGTTCTGGAAACCCGGGATCTGAAAGACTCACCCAAAGTCGATATAACCCCAGAATCTTGTTGCCGCCAATGTTTGGTGCCTAGCCTACTAGCATACTAACGATAAAATAGTCTGTAGTAAAAGCTCCAGTAGTAATGTATTTTGGCTAAAATCAGAAAATCTAAGGGTAAGCATGTAGAACAAACTTTGGTCATAAGAAAGAGCGCAGCCTTTATGACTTTGCTCAGCAATGTTTCTTTATGGTGCGAGCTGTATTTGTATTTCGGCTTCAAAGTTCTTTATTCTGTATTTTACATTTTCCGCACCTGTACACTTTTTTCAAATGTTTCAGTCGACGTATTTTCACCATAGGTGGGCGGCACCAAAATTCTGTGGGGTGCAATATTTTTCAAAGGTCAAAAAAAGGCTTAAAAATGGTAGTATGGCGAAAAACTCCCAGCGTTTTTCAACGTTTTCCATCGATCACTATGCATTGACATCAAAAAATTGTGAAAAAGACAAAAAATTTACAAAAATTGAAGTCTGGGTGATATTTTGGTTTCTCGGGGAAGGTGGAGGGGGTGCATCCCCATGCCCAGGAGTGATTTTCACTGTTGCAATAAACTTTCAAAGATGCACAGAGTAGCAGGTCTGGGGGTCAATCGGAGAGCTTATTTGAGTCAAAATGGCCTCAAAATCTAGCAAAAATACTAAACTACGCAAAAACTATGTTAAAACATATTTTTAGATCATTTTCAAGCAATTTTGAAAAAAACATTCGATTATCATCAATTTTGACCTTCATTTTACCTAATCTCCCGGAGACAGTTTCCGATTTTTTCTTTTCATCTTCATCTGCTTGACTGTTAACGATGCGAGGATGGAAAATGAAAGCATCATCTCAACGGTATTAATTGCGAGTCTTTTAGCGAAGAGGAAAACAAGTGAAACATAGAAAACGTTATTAACAACGACAAATTTCATGCGAAATATTTATTATATCGTCGCTCAGATTACAAATTCATTGAAGTTTATGACGATGACCAAAAGATCTCATTTCAGATACTTCAATTAATCAAAGAATTAGTTAATTAATTGCATTTCAAGATAGGTAATGTTCTTCAGAAGTATACGCACTATGTTTACGAATCAACGTTCTGATATTATAGTCTATTTCACCAAAGCTTGTGCATAGAAATTAATTTTTAGCGCTCGAGCGAGGAGCTAGAAAACAATTTTTGCATAGTAAAAATTGATATGCTTTTTTATTGCTATGCCCTATATCAAGATACTTCAGTCTCCCAGTTTAAGCCGTTTTTGTAATCGATTTACATTTATTCGGAAATTGTAATCCATGCACAAGGTTTCGTGAAACAAACTATAGTACATAATTGGATAATGTAAGTGCTACGAATGATATATTAAATCGTCAAACGTACGAAACCTCGCCGTGCGTGTTCTTAATTCGACGATTTAATCGATCATCGCACGACGATGACGTCACGCTATTATTAATTGTAGGCGCCTTGTAATTGATGAGATTGTACGTGTGGGTTCGAAGCTGCGGCGGCGTCGGCAAAAGTCGGCGTTCGATCGACGACGACGACGCCACCGCCGACGATGACGCCGACGCTACCGCCAACGATGACGCCGACGGCACCGCCGCCGTCGGCGTCGCGGAAGCGAAAACGTCGCCGTTACTGCGACACAGGCCGTAATGAGCCGACAACGGCCGCGACGACGTCGTCGCCGACGCCGCGGAACGGCCGCCGTACGACCTGGACGACTGAAAACCGGGCGACGCCGCCGTCGCTGCCGCCGACGTCTTACTGTAGCTTTTTTCGACCGTCGCCAGAGCGCGACGCAATAGAGAATGCTTCGCGTCGCAGTTCGTCTTCGCCGACGGCGTTTCATCGACGGCGTCGACTCCGAGCGTCAGCATCTGCGACATCCCCGACGACGCGTCGAAACTGGGTCGCTTGGGATCGACTGCGACAAACGTTGTCGTGACGTCATCGACGTCGCTCTTTCGCTTTTGATCGAAAAATTTGACGCGATCGCGAACCGTCGTCGCCAACGACGACAGCGAACTCGACGCGACGTCGTCGGATAATTTCGAAGACGGCGTCGTAACCGCCGCTGAAGGAGAGGTATATTGTAGGCTAAGCAAATTATAATATTCGTCGGCGCCCAGCGTTTTGCGTCGCCAACGACGTGTCACCGCCGTCGCGCGTTTTGCGTCGTAGGCGGACGCGTCGTCGTCGACGGCTTTCTGTCGCAAAAGCGGCGGCGGCGGCGTGAATTTTTTATTGAAATTATAGCGAGGTAAAAGCGGCAAATCTACGGGTGAACGAATTTTATTTTGAACGTTAGTCGACGATTCGATCCAATTAGAACCGCGCGTCTGGCTCGATGATAAAATCCGCGACGGCTGAGGAGGAATTACTGCAAAGTAAGAGTAAGTTTTGGCATGTTAAAATCCTATTATCTCGACTAGTTTACTTTACTTAGTACCTCGAAAACACTTTATATTACAGGTTTTTTTATTCCTTGATGTTAATTTACTGTAATACTCTTGAAAAATAAAAACCGGTCTACTATTGAATCAAAAGGTTGGCTGACTGATTCGATTATGACTTTTGTTTTGCTTAAGTTCGGAGTCATGAATTTAGGATGAGATCCGTGACCCACTTAAATGAATCTTAAACGAAATCCAACTTTTGACTGGCCTAATTTTTGATTAAAACTGACTGGTCAACAATGGCATGGCTGACACGAATCTCGAATTTTGGGGATTCGAGAAGGAGAGACTGTGGATTTTAGATGAAAGATGGTCTTTCTTTAAAATTGCATAACCGAAGGGTGGAAAATCAAGTTTGAAAACAACATGACTGCAAGCAAATCTGTCCTTGAACTACATTCATCGTTGAGGGCCCCGAAATTTCGAGTCGTTACATGTACATGTAACGGCTCGAAATTGGGGAGGGGTCCCATCAGGGGGTAAATGATAAATGTAAATAAAAATGCCTAAAAATTCGATATTTTCCAAAAATCGGGCGGAGAGGTCAGGGGGATGTCCGATTTTGGGTGGGGGATCCCCACATCCCCCTGTTACATGAATGTATGACTCCGATTGCACATGTGCACAACACCATGTCTTACCGTCTTCTCCGACCACATTGAGCTGAAAATATGTAAGATATTGAGTAAATACAAAGACAGTGTCCAAGTACCTACGTTTTAAGGCAAAACAAATAAATGTATTAATTAAAATTATTTGTCTGCCGTGCTTTTTGAAAAATCATCTAAAATTAATGCACATAAATTTTACGAGTACCCCCAAAATGGCCTACATTTGACAATTCAACCACACATGGGCGTAAAGATCTGGACTGGAATCCTCCCAATAATCCAGCGGACCCAAAAAAATCGATAGACCCCCAAAATTGAATTTTTGGTGCCATTTTTGGCAATTTTGCCCCATCTGACCACAAAGAATTCGGCTGCTGCTCATTTATGAATTCAACGCGCGTACCCCCATTGCCCTGAACTTGCATACAAAATATACGAATAAATGGCGCAGTAGTAAGTGTCAAAGAGAACCCAGTACCTTATCGATTTTAAGCTCCTTAATTGTACTCGCAGAAATCCATTTTATTAGAGTCCAGGAGCTGGTTTCTAAATGAGGAGGCTTAGATAGCCCTGGGGCTAAGTCCGAAAATATAGGGCTTACTATTCTAGCCCTAGTTTCTGAATGAAGGGGCTAGCTAGCTCGGGGCTAAGTGTCAAAAATTAGCACTTTTTTATTTAGTCCCTGGGCTAAATATCTGTTGATTTTTAGCCCGTGTTTCTCAATGAGGGGGCTAACTTCTTCGAGCCTAAATATTAAAAGTTAGCCCCCTAAAATCAGGCCCTGGTGTTGACTAGGGTTATCTTACTAATTGTGCGGTATTTCTCTAATATTAGAGGTCTTACAAGGTGGTTCTCCGCTTAGTTTATCGATGCCTTTTACCACAATTTCGAAGTTTATGATGAATTTTTAGGTACGAATTTCAAATTCAGAAAACTACATTCAGTGAGATTTGTGACATTTTACCGTACTAAGATAATTTTTCTCACTGGTAAGGGTACTTAATTGAATAAACTGATGGACTCCGTCACACTGAATTCCTATTCGACTGGAAGTTCATTTTTGCTATTGCCAAATGTTTAAAGAAACAAAAGGAAGGAATAATATCGAGAATTATTACAAAGACGACGTAGGACATATTTAAAAATATGGTAGATAGCTAAGTTCTGTGTTAAGCTGCCGAGGCTCCGTAGACCGAAAACGCGATTTCAATGTCGGTCAAAGTTACAGAGAAAAAACGGTGATGCGTCTTGCAGTTCAGTGAGAAAGAGCGAAACCTATGCGTTTCATTAACCTCGTTCCTTACAGTCACCGATAGGTAACTATGGTTTTCAATCAAATAAAAGTTAGCCCTAGGGCTATTTTTTTAGCCAAGGGCTAGCTAGCCCCAGGGCTAACTTTCATTCAAAAACGGTGGCTAGGTTATCCCCAGGGCTGACTTAGCCCCGGGGATAGCTGACCCCTGGGCTAAAGTTAGCCACTTAATATTTAGCCCCTTCATTCAGAAACCGGCCCCAGTAGTGTCATAGCGAAGCACCAAAATATTATGATATCGAGTTTTTCAGATCAGACATGTGTTCACAGATATGACCAGGCATGCACGCCGGGGGTTGGATGGCAGACTCAGAGAATAGAAAAATGGGAAATTTTATAGAAAAAAGGTAAAATACATACTAAAATTTGATGAAAAATAAAAAGTCTGCCTGCACAGGTGCTTAAATTTGCAGAAACTTTGGATTAAGGTAGCTTTTATTTTATTTTATCATTGATACCAGTTTTCAAGGCCATTTTGTCTCAAAAAGTTCTCTCTCAGACCCATACATGCAAGGGCTCAAAATTTCGAGAGGGGGTCCGGCCGGACCATTTCTAGGGCGGGTGGGGAGGGGGGTAAATATCCTCCAATTTTTGGTCAAAAACGACCAAAAAAAGCCTAAAAACGGCGAAAAATCGTAAGTTTTTCCAAAATCGAGGGGGTCAAAAATTTCCTGATTTTTGGGGGGGACGATTGACTCTGGGTGGGGCTCATACATGAACATAGAGGGTGAGGCGGTATTATCTTCCTGAGGGGACAGCCAGGCAGGTACTGTCCGGCGATTTTGAGCTGATGGAACGTTTTTTGCATCAATTTTGAGGTCAAAAGCAGTAAAAACATCAAAAGTTTTCGGCGTTTCGCGCCAGATTAGTACATTTGTGTACTTTTTACCCAAAAAACGCCCAAAATTGATACACTTTGTATTGTTTAGTGTTAAAAGTAATATTAATGCAGTCAAAATGGACTAAAAATGGTTTTAAAATGGGATATCACCATGGAAAAAGATTTTATAGATTATTTTGACCATTTTGATTGTTAAAACAGCAAAAACGTTAAATTAACTAATTTTTCCGACTTTGAGGGGGAGGGACGTTCAAAATTATGTGGGAATCCCTGAATCCTCTGTTATGTACAGACCAATAAGATTAAGTATGCTTACGGCTTATTTCCTCAGCAGCGGCGCGGTTGATCAACGGCATCGCCGTCGGCAGCGACGCCGCGGCTACGGTCGTTAGCGGCGGCGACGCTGACGATTTAAACGTCGTCGCTGTCATTCGCGACGACGACGTCGATGACGTCATCGATGTAGTCGTTGATGACGTCACCAATGAGTCGGCGGCTGCTCTCGACGCGACTAAATTCGTCGACGAAGACGGTGACGCTGACGTCGTCTTATTGAATAGGTTCTCGGCGACGTTTTTCAATTCTTGAGCGCGCGAACTTTCGCGACTGACGTGCGGTGTCGTGCTTTCGTCGCTCGACGCTTCCGTTACCGTATTACTCGAATCGTGCACCGCGGCTGGCATCAACGAAGACGCGAGCGCGGCTGGCAAGTTGCGAAGGCGGCAAGCGGACACTTTGTCAGCGGCTGTAATTATCCACAAATTATATGTAAGTATCCTAGGCACGTAGTTTTATGACGATGGCCAGACATGCACAGCATGGGAATTCTGGGGGGTAAGAGGGAGGGTCGAAATATTAGAGTGCCTTTTTCGGGCTTAAAATTGGTGTGTACGCATCAAAAACACTTTTTCGACGTTTCCGACGATGCCTTATCTCTCTAAAGCATAAAAAATTAGAAAATTTGGGAAAAAAACAAAAAAGTCGAATACATTGAATAAAATATAGTCAAAACATAATATATATTGCGAAGCGCCGAAAATTTGACATTTATGAGCAAATAGATAGCTACGCTTTAAAGAGCACCATTTCTACGAAGTTCAGGGAATTTTTGGAAACTTCCGAAAAATCGAGAATTCTGGGAGGGGGAAAGTCGGGTCCAGCTTTTTTGGACCTGGACCCAACTTTCTTGATATTTTGGACCTGGCACACCATACATGTAACGGCTAGAAATTTGAGGGAGGTCCAGCCTTTTTTAGGAGGAGAGGGGTAAATGACCTCCGAATTTTTGGCCACAAACGGCCAACAAACGACAAAAACGGCCAAAAAACTAACGGGAGGGGGAGGGTCAATGGCTTCGGGGGAAGGGATGGGAGACATCCGACTTTAGGTGGGGGATCTCTTCATCCACCCTATTACATGTATGAGGTACACTCCTATAACCCCTTTAATTTTAAAAAATGCCCTCTTTACGCTTAAAAACGATGGGTATGTAAACATCAGAAACACTTAAAAGAACAAATGGAAAAATATTAGGGTAAACTGAAGAAAATTTAGTCAAACAGGCGCCAAGCGCCGAAAATTTCGACACTTTAGAGCCAAAATATAGCAAAAAACGCTAAAGAAAGCACATTTTCTGATATTTTTTCGGAAATGGTTTTTTTTTGTATTTGGCAAAGATTTCGCCGATGTACAAAGACTTTTTGGGACCGTCTTTGTACATATACAATGATTTTTGGGAAGACAAGAATTGTAAAAAGGTGTAAAATTCCAGAAATTTCGGCGCTTCGCGCCGAAAGGAGTAATTGTCTGTCTTTATATATTTTTATAACGGCAGCATTCGCCTTATGGATGGAAAAATGTCAAATTTTTAGCTAAAATACGCTACAAAAGGTCGAAAAACCTTGTTTTACCATACTAAAATCGCTACTGTCCGCTATAATAAAGCACAAAAATTTGCGTGCACAAAATGTAATAAGGGACCTCGTACACAAAAAACACTGGCAAACCGCCTTCCCAAGAACACATATGCTTCCCACCCAAAGTCGTTCGTCCTCCTTACACCCCAAAGTCAGAATTTTTTACCCGTCCCCCGATGTTTGGCCCCCAACAAACAAAAAAACAAAAAATGTTTTCGCAATGTTTAGCTTTATCATTTTCGACACCTCCAGACCCCAGAATTTCGGTGTTCTCGCCCACGTAAGTTCGTGTTGAAACTTACGGACATTAGCAGAGACGTTCACCGGCGTTAAAAGCCTCGCTCGAGCGGCTGCCAATGCATCGAAGTCACGTCGCTGGCGCAAAGAAAAAATTTCGGTCGTTGCCGCCGACATAATCGTAGACGATTTCGCGTTGCCGGATTTGAGCGACTTCTTTAACATTGGATCCTGCTGGCGAAAATGACGACGACGGCATATAAGATGTAATATAATCAACATAGGTACTACCAGACCCGTGGCCAACGGGGAGGGGGCAGCTGCCTACCCCCCGCCGAAAGGAAAATTTTTTTGTTTCTCACAAGGGTCCTCCGAAGGAAACAATGAAAAATTCTCGTTAGCGCTTTTAAAAGACCACCAAAAAAGGTTATTTGCGTACTTTTAAGCTGGTAAACGCAATTGTTTCTGTACAGTTTTGTCTTGTATATCGCTCAAATTTGAGCTAGACATGAAAAACATGTCAAATTTTACTAGCGCTCCACGTCGCTTAATTAATTAATTTTCCGGTCGTTTTTCTTTGCAGAGCACAAAGCTGAGTACAAAGACAAGGAGCTAAGAAATTTTTATGGACTGGATGGTGAGGAATCAGATGCGCAGATAGTTTAAGCGACAGACTTTTGTATAAGAGTATGAAATAACATGATAAATGTTTTAGAATTTCTTTATAATGACGCAGAGCTCGTTCAGAAAAGCTCAAAACTGCCTTTATTTTTGAGTATCACCTAATCGTTCTAGAGATATCTGACTTTCTAAATTTTTGGCCCCCCAAATGAAATCCTGGCTACGGGCCTGGGTACTAACTATATTTAACATAATACAGTATTATACATAATAAATTGTATATAAATAAATAAATGTATATATAATAGGTTTACAAAACACAGTCGAACTCGGGTAATGCACACCCCTTTGGAACAAAGGCCAAACGTGTGCATTATCCGAGTGTGCGCATTAAGCAAAGTGTCAAATTATCTAAAAATTTCACATTAAGTGAAGAGAAATCTATTATTGCTCCAATACAATGACGGAAGGAATACAAAGAGGACGAATGCTGTATTCTTGCCTTGCATGTTGCTGTAGAATAAAGTTAATTTTAACAATTCATGCTTTTGTTCAGTATAAGTGACATGGTGTGCAGTAAATATCAGTAATCCACATGTGCATCATCCGAGGTTTGCACTAAGCGCGTGCACTTACACACTGAATTTCATATGCGTATGTCAGCCGTGTGCATTACGCATTATCCGAGTTTGCAATAAGCGAAGTGTCTTACCGAGTTAATACACCGTTTTTGCCGAGACCATGTGTGTGTTGGTGTGCACTAAGCAGAAAAGTTCATTATCCGAATTGTTATATAACATAACTACCGAACATACACAGCATGGGAATTCCAGAAGGTGAAGCCAAGGTTTTTGTATTCGGCAGACATACATGGGCAAGGTATAGTTGGTCGGTGGGGGAGGGTGAAATCCGGGAATGGTCATATAGTAGATTGTGGTCATTGATTAATAGTTGTGTTGGAAAACAAATCCTACTTTCTGCAGAAATGAATCCTGAAAATGTAAATCTTACGGCACTACAATATGGTACCATTACATGTTACTGAGGTAAACTGGGTTTCTTGACCCTTATTAGCAAAGTTTAGCCAATTTATGCTTTCTGACGATGAAAAATATAAAAATATATCAACATGTCGCGAAACGCCGGAAAACCGTTTTCAGGAGGAAGTTTTGGCCTTTTTAATGCAATAATCTCACAAATTGTCTTGCCGCACCTTTCGTTTTCTTCAAACCGCCTGACAGTACCTGATTTCCCAAAATCTTAGGTAGGTGTAATCCCTCTCTGACCCCCTTATGCCCACGTGTGTCGGGAAGGTTTATGTACAAAGACTTTTCGGTACCGTCTTCGTACACGTACATACAAAGATTTTTTTAATGTACAAAGGCCTAAAATTCTCAAAACTTTTCGGCACCGCCAAAATGAGGAATTACCTGTTCTATATTATGTATGTCTTTATAATGGCGTAAATTGAGTCGAAACAAGTAGAAACGACACATTTTTCAGCGTTTCGAGTCGTTTTGAGGAAAATTTAATATGTGTTGTCGTTAGAAAACAAGAAAAGTTGGCTGAACTGCAATAGCTCAACCCGAAAAGCCCAAGTCAACTACTCGGAAAGCGTTACGTTACGATATTATAGCACTCCAAAATTTATATGCACAAAATGCACAAAGATTTTTAGGGACCATCTTTGTACATGTACATAGATACAAAGGGATTTGAACAAAAAACAGAGTGGAATCAAAAATTTTTTTCTACAGCGCCCCTGTTGGGCTCAAAAATGACGGGTACGAGTCAAAAACACCAATTTTAGCGCTTCTAACGATACTCTTCCTCTCTGGAACATAAAATGTAAAAAACATCAAAAAACATGAAAAATGGAGTGAATCGAACAAATTATAGTCAAAAAGGAGTATATGGCGCGAAGCGTCAAAAACTGGTCACTTTTGAGCCAAAAGATCACTAAAAACGCTTAAAATAGCACATTTTCGATGACTTTTTTTTGGAAAATAAAAATTCTGACGCGGGTGTGGGGGTTCGGGATCTACTCAACCGTTCAGAATGGAAAAATAAGGAATTTTTTGGCGGAAATGAGGCAAAATGTGAGTCAAACATGGATGAAAATTGAAAATTTTCAGCCAATAAGTTCGGAGTTGACCAGAAACTGTGGATTAACATAGTTTTATGCTATTTTATCATTTATGTCAGTTTTCGAGGTTAATTTGTCTTGTAAAAGCCATCTATATGAGCGCCCCCATCCAGACTCCGTGGTTCCCGAATTGTTGAGAAAACTCCAGAATTACAATGCACAGATTAAACTTAAGCAGGATGAAACTTGCGCTTTTAGGCAATTTTTAGATGCTTTCTTGGCCAGAGTAATATAATTTATCCAACAAAAATGGTCAACTACCCCTCCCACTATTCGGAGCCTTTATACTTATATACATACATACACACATACGATGAAGGACATATGTAAATATGTAATATAATCATAGACGTAACGGCTCGAAATTACGAAAGAGGAGCATACGTGGGCAGCACCAAGATTCTAGGGAGCATTAAAAACGGTGGAATGACGAAAAAACACCATCTTTCAACGTTTCTCATCGAACACTATCCATTGACATCAAAAAATTGCGAAAAAAAAACAAAAAAATTTTCAAAAATTAAATTCTGGGGGTTATTTTGGTTTCTCGGGGGTGCACAACCCCAAATCCCCCACACCCAGGTGTGGTGGGGAGGTACCCGACCATTTAAAGGAGATAGAGCGGGTGAATGACCTCTAATTTTTGATCCAAAAAAGCACATAAAAAGGGCTAAAAAACGTAAATTTCCACCGAAAATTGGGGGAGGGCAGGTCGAAAATTTTTCGGCTTTGGGCGTGGAGAATCGGGGGACGACCAACTTTGGATGGAGGATCCCCATCTCCCTTGTTACATGTATGAATATAAAACAATACCACTGGTGAGGCTGCCAACGTTTTTGAACTTGGTAGAGGCGCCGACGACGTCAAGGACGATTTTTGGGTGGCTGGCGTTGAATATTTGCCCACAACATTAAATTCGCCGCCACTGCTGCCGCTATCCTCGCCGCTACCGTTGTCGTTGCAGCGCACGAGAACCGGCTGAGCTTGAAACACGTTTGCAACGGCTTCGACAGCAACGCCAGCGCCATTGGATAGATTAGCGTCCCTTAGTTTCGCGTCTAAAGGCGTCAGGGCCTAAAAAACTTATTAAAAGAAGAAAAACGCTAAAATTAAAAAAACACTCTAACAAAAAATTAAATAAATTATGTTATAAACCCTCTGAGCATTTTGCTCCATTCTTTACGACATTTCATTCAATATTCGTTCCAGCGAAAACTACTCAAATAGAACGCGTTCATTTCGAACAAATGCAACCAGTGGCGGATTGCTAAAAGGGCGTTAACCCAACTTTTATAAAAACAATCAAAAACAGGTACAAAAATTTGCCCTACACGTGCGAACGAGCGTTTTTTCGACGTTTTACATTGTATTTATTTAAAATCACATTTGACTTAACATTTTTTCGAAAAATTTTGGAATTTTCGACGATTCTATGCGAAGAAATCATTAAATTTCTCTGACTTTAGCGAAAGTCCGGCGTTAAGCGTCAAAAAATTCATGAAATTTAGGCTGAAGTCTGAAGTTCTTTCAGAAGCTTAATTTACTGCTCGTTGTAGCATTTGACGCCTAACGTCGAAAATTTTTTAGAAGTTGTGCTCGAAAATATGAGATCCCTCATTCCCGGTTACATGTCAGATTTGAGCATACTCAACGCACATTCGTCATTAAATTACGCATAAATCTCTAAATATAGGAACATCCCATTCAATAAGTTTTTAACCCCCCCGAATTAGCGAGTTTCCAAAAAAGTCGTCAAAAACGTCCTGGTTTAACCGCTTTGACCATCGTTAAATTCAAAAATGTCATTTTTCGGGCGCCTCGCGCCATTTTGACTATATTTTGTTAAATTTTATCGAAGTTTTCTTGAAAATATTTCGATTTTATCGCCTAGGAAGGAAAAGCATCGTCAGAACATAAAAAAGGAATTTTGGACGAGTATACGTCGCTTGTAAGCCTAAAAAGGCTTCAAAAAAATTTCTTTGATTTCCCCAATAGAATCATATCCGCATTGATCTCGCCCGTAACGATACAGCATAGTAATTGCTGAAAAGTCAATTCAGGAAAAAAGACTTTGCGCCGATTCCACGAAATTCATGTGCTAAAAATGCACATGCACAGTCGATCTCGGATGTAAGACACCCTCTCAGGACCTGGTCGAAATGCGTCTTATAACCGATGTGCCTTATATTATATAGGTAATTGAGAAGAAACGTTTCAGATAAAGATTTAACTGAAAATAATCCATTATCCAAGCTTTCTTCATTGATTTTTACGCTTAAGTCAGATAAAAATTCATTGCTTTAATCTCTATATTCTTAAATAAAAAAATCGAAGGTCTTATATCCGTGTAACATCTTGCTTTATACTGGTCAACTGAATCTTATATGTAGTATAATAGCCGAGTAACTATAGTCTGTTTCACGAAACCTTGTGCGTGGACGGCGATTCTTGAGTCGATGTAAATCGACTATAAAAGCAGTCTAAACTGAAGCAAGAAAAGCGATACTGTGCTTATAAATCGATAGGATTCTGAAGTTTTACTGTGCAAAATTGCATTACAGTAAGCTGCCTAGAGACCACTTTTGTAACTGCTCGTTAGATTGCTAAAAACTGATTTCCATGCACAAGGTTTCGTAAAATAGACTATAATAGGCGAGTTTTGATATATCCTGATAAAGTGGAAAAGTATATGTCTAGGGTGTTTAATAGGGATGCAGCAGGTGCACATTTTTTGGAATAGCGGGTGCGGGTACCGAAATTTTGCTTTAGCGGGTGCGGGTGTCGCACCTTAAAAATAGCGGGTACGGGTGGCGGGTTTAGCAGTGAGATATAGCATAATATAAATAGGGCTAAAAATGCTCCATTTTCTTGTCCGCTTAATGCAGTTATTTACTGTGTGCAAAATTCATATTAATCTTCAAGCTGATTGTCTTTTTCTTTGCAGACTACTCTCTCAATGAATTAAATTTGCAAACTAAAGATAAGTAAATTGTCAATGATTGAACCATTGACCAATATGAGTAATATATTTGCACTTTGCAGAATACAATGTTTAGACACTTGTTGTTGTCATTCTCTTCTTAAAAAGGGTCTGCGACGTTTTCGCGCCAGCAACTTAAAAAATATTCTAACTACATTAATTTTGAAGCAATATTTAAGTAAATTATATATTCAGAATCGACGAGTATTCATTTGTGTGCGACTGAAAAACTGTAGAAAATCCAGTGTATTTTTAGATGCGTTTAATTATCTCATTAAAGTCAAAGATATTCTAAAAGTAATTTGTACCATCACGTAGAGAATTGAATGAGCTTTCAGAATCTGTATTATACTTTAATCATAAATTGAATGTAAATAATTAATAATATTACAGCGAGTATAGCGCCAAAACGGCAGTGCCAAAACGTCCTACTTCGTCTTAAAAAAGCAATGTACAATACATTGCTGCATAATATCTCTACTCACGCTAGAGTGGTTGAACTGATGCATGTAAAGACTGGCACCTAGACCCTTCTCTTTTTTAAAAAGCATAATTCGCATAATTGGAATTAACCATAAGAGAGCTTGAACATGTATCTGCAGTTCAGAGGGTACCTAAAAATATGACTCATTACAAGTAGATGTTCGCTTTTCCAATTTGTACTGGTACGTTAGAACACACTGTTATACATTTTGGTTTTTTCATTAACGTGCCACTGCTACAGAATCGTTTTGTCTTTTCGTAAATTCTAATTATTATTATCCGCCACTCGCTGTTTTATCATAATATTTTTAGCGGGTGCGGGTGCGGGCAGAAAAATTTCGGAATAGCTGGGTGCGGGTAACAAAAAAGAAGCGGGTAATAGCGGGTGCGGGTATCCGCTGCATCCTTAGTGTTTAATAATTAGGTTCACAGTTTTCCGAGGTCGAAAGTTCAGGGGGGAATCCCAGAAGATAGGACCACTAAATTTAACGTCTAGCCTTTTTTGCAGGCCAAATATGGAAAATGGCTAAAACATCCTATACACATAGCATGTTTTAATGAGAAAAACTGCATTTTTAACTACTTTTTGTCCCATTCTGACTAGTTTCGTCACTCTAGTAAGTAAAAATATAATAATTCATCGGAAATTTTGACTTTTCAGATCATTTTAAGTTCATTCTAGGTATTTCATGGGTAAACAAAACAGAACTGTACTAGTCGGCGCGAAGCGCCGAAAAAATATTATACCTTCGCTGCTTTTGTACCAAAAAATCATGCAGAAAATGTATGATAGCTCAAAATCGTCCGACAGTGATTCATGTCTCGGACCCTGAGGTGGGGGTAATACCTCCCCCACCCCTATGGGAATGTGTAGTTGGGTTTGATCTGATTGGAAAAAAAGGGAAAATTAAATCGAATTGAATTAAAAACTAAAAAATTGAATAATAAAATCAGTAAAGAAGAAAATTTACTTGCGGTGGCGAAGGCGCCTGGGTCTTTTTACGCCTCGCCGGTCGCTGCGGCGCTCCGTCATCGCCGTAGCACAATAACGTCAGCGATTCGAGCGTCGGCTCAACGCGGCAAGACGACGGCGACTGCTGCAGTTCGGCGGCGGCGCGAACTTGCGTCGGCGACGGTTTGGTTTTTTGGCGAAAAGCGTGACGTCTGTCAACCGTGCACTTGCCGCCGACGGCAGACGTCGCCGCTGCCGTCACCTCTGCCGACGTCACAACGTCAGCGTCAGACGCCAACGAAATCAAATGATTGCCGCTTTCAGACCGAATCAGGGTAGTCGTAGCGTTCGGCGTCGCCGACGGCGGCGGCATTTGAACGCCGGCCGTTTTCGACGGATAATGGCGAGCGCGTCTGTCAATTATAAATCAAAATGATTACTGAATAGTAAAGTTAAAACGAATGAAAAATGAATTGTACTGAACCTAAACATTAAACTTTAATTTTTGTAAGAATGTGAATCGAATCAACCATAATTCACATATACGAATTCGAATCAGAATCCGATAATTGTAAAATATTCCGAATCCGATTAGAATTTTAGATAAGCTAAACCGACTTGTTTTTTACGTTTATTTAGTGTAGAACTTTAGGCGAAAGGGCTTGAACAGTTATATTTACGGACGTAGATAAATATTACCTTGAGGGTATCATAGGTAGCGCGTTAGCGCGTAACTATAATATACTTGGGTATCCCTAATACCTGTGCACCCCCGCCTACAGCTAAAATGGAACACAATTAGGTGTGGTTTATTTGAAAAAAGATAATAAAAAATTCACTGTAGATGCTTTTTTGTTTATCTTTACACTCAATACTGACTGTGTAAAGAACGTGGAAAGTTTTGGCATAACGCTATAACATATAACAAATTTTGTTACTTTTTTCCAAGGCTTGTAGACAACGCAGATTAAATGATTCACACTAATTCATGGCATAGATTTGCAGAGGAAGGAATTCTCCAGATGACCCTTTTTTGTTTGTTGAATTTCGCATTAGTTCTCATTGGGAGTGTAAAGAGTGTGAAAATCTGGGGTGAAAAAACATATTTTGGTCGAGTTTTCGACTTGTTTATGTCTGCCAACAACTCCGGTTATGAATCCCAAGAAATTTTTTCTAATAGAAATGTACTACGGTTTATAGGCTACTTTCTGCTTATCAGCTAACTTTTTTACACTCAATACGGAGTTGGATCTAGGGGTTTAAACTTTAAACTGTAGTGGATGGTGTAAAAGACAGATTTTGTCTAAGATTTCTCCGCCAAGTTCTTCGATTATAAGTAGGGACAAATTATATCAAATAAAAATAAAGCTTAATCTAATGGCTACACGACGCAGAAAACCGCGTTTAAAATTCGCAATACTGAGTTATTTATGGGGGTGTGAAGTTCGAAATTAGGGGTGCACAATGGACGAAAAAACACGTTTTTTCCTATTTTGATTAGTAAATATGTCTAATATTTTGCGGAACAGAAGTTATTCACATACAAACAAAGTACGACTCAGAGGCTACAGGTAGGCCCAAACCGAATTTCTTTACACTCAATGGGGCATTATGTTCAGATTTGTAAAGTTTACAATGTGGTGGACGGTGGAAAATATGCACGTTTTTGTCCGTTTCTTTGTTCGCCACTTTCTCCGTTTAGAAGTGGGATAGGTCAAATGGAATAAAAATAAATTTCTTTTGAAGCGGTACACGTCACAGCAAATTTATTTCATTCACATCAATATTTAGCTTTTTTGGGAAGTGTAAAGTGAAAAACCGGGTGTGTTAACCGTGTTTCTGTCTTGTTTTTTTCTGCCAACTTCTCCAGTTATGAGTCTGGACATGATCTCAAGTCTAAAAATGTACCAGGAATCAAATGTGCTACGCCAGTAAGGCGCGTTTTTTACGTTCAGTAGTAGCGTAAAGTGGTTCAGATCTAATATTTATTTGTCTTCAGGCCATTGTGGAGACTACATTTTTTCATGAATGTTGATCGTAATATAGGAGTAATATCAGAATTACAAATCCGACTAAAATCTTCTCTACACTCTGTGGTTGTGAAAAGTTTACACTGCAAATTAGAGCCTTGCTGAAGCTTAATATTTTTTAAAATGTTCTACGTAAGGTCAAAATTACGAATCTGACTGTTAGTTTTCTCTACACCCAGTAGTTGTGTAAGGTTTGCACTATGCATTTATTGTTAATGTGTAGTTTACACTACACATTTCATTTATTGTTAATGTGTAGTTTACACTACACATTTATTTTACTTACACATTTTTTTTACTTCCAGAGCGTTGCAAAACGTAAATTTTTTTCAAAATATGTTCCGTAAGGCCAGGATTACGAATCTGACTGTATGTTTCCTTTAACCCCAGTAGTTATGTAAAGTTTACACTGAAAATTGAATTTAGTTTCAAAGAGTTGCAAAACCTTAATTATTTTTTCAAAATGTTCCATTTAACGTCATGATAACGAATTTGAGCGTAAGTGTTCTTTAAACCAAATAGTTACGAAAATTTTATGCTGAAAGCCTTTGATCTGTTCAAATAAGTTAAGGCTATCTTGTTTAAAGAGGATAATGCTGATGTTCATAACAATATTCTTTTCCGCGTTCTTGGACTGCTGTCATTATCGTGGCATGTTAGCGTATGTGTTTACTGACTGATTCACTCAAATCATGCTCATTAAAAGTAGGGTACTAGCAAAGAAAAATGCTATACTTGGGATTGTGGATTATTGAGAATGTAAAAGGAGGAGACTAGGAAAAAAGCTACCTATGTATATGCCTAAAATCGCAAAATCTGCTGAAAATCACACTTTCTCTAAGCAACGCAAAAACTCGAAGTATATCCGGCGGTCTAAAAAAGTTTAACCTTCTGCAGATAATTATGCTTCAGATATTGGTGTGTAAAGATAATTTAAAATATATACTTTGTAAATTGCTTGAAAGTTGCAACGCTGACTTGCTTCGTAACGTGATTGATGAGAAAACTAACTGCAAGTTTTAAAGGTGTTTTATTTTGTTACCATGAGCATTATAGCAAGCAAACCTGGCGTCAATTGGTTAGTGCACACAATCCTTGCGGGCATGCAAATGAATCTACATTTAGTCTGTTTTACGAAAGCTTGCGCGTTTCCTACTGCTTTAAACTAACAATGTCTTCGATTGTCTTGAGGACATCGATGTGTGCTATTTCATTCAATTGGCTTGCAAAGCCGCTCCTAGTTTACTCCATCTAATTACTCATAGCTAGTGCATAGCTAACTTGCTGCTTTTTCAATCGTTTTTTAGTTCAATAGTTTATTTCAATCTGCAGGCCGCAGAATATTCGATTTTTCGCGTTGCATAGAAAAAGTCTGATTTTTAACAGATTATGCGATTTTAGGCATATACATAGGTAGCTTTTTCCTAGTCCCCCCGTTTACATCCTTAATAATTCACAATCCCAAGCAGTGTTTTTTTCTGCATAAGTTCCGTTCGTACATACATGTACAAAAGATGGTCCCCAAAAGTACTTTGTTCATTTTGTACACACAAACTTTGAGGTAATATAATATGGTACAATAGCGATTTTAGTGTGGTAAAAACAGAGTTGTTCGAATTTTAGTTATGTATTTTAGCTAATTTCTGGGTATCTAAAAGCAAAAATCACTAAGAATCGTCTTAAAACGATTTGACATTTTTACTTTTGAAATGCAATGTCTGACATTATAAAGATATATAGAATACACAATTACTCATTTCCGAAAATTTTTGCGAATTTTAGACCTTTTTTTCGCAATTTTTCTCTACCCAAAAATCTTAACACATGTACAAAGACGGTCCAGAAAAGTCTTTGTACATCGGGAAAAATCTTTGCCGAGTACAAAAAACGATACCAAGTATATTCGCCTTTCTTTTGTTTCATTGGAGCATTTTTCTTTAGTAGTCACTCGAAAATCGATGACGAACGCCATTATTTTGATTATGTCAATCATTCAATATTCTAGAAATATTTTGTGTCATGAAGAGGTAGCGAACTAACGATAAATCAAAAATAAAAAGGAAATAAATAAATAAAATCCGAAGTGAAATCCTGTATACGGGCGCGTTATTCACAAGATATTCATGTGCATTTTTCGTAACGCTCACCCACCTAACGTTATGAGTTGTGTCGGGCGGCGTCGAGTCGTACGAGCACGCGCTATCGAGCGATTCGTACAACGAATCAGCCGACGATTCGACGACGCGACGATGACTCGCCGGCGCTGCGGCCGCCGACGATTCGCTGAAATGATCGCGTCGCCGTCGCGAATAAAATCGCCGTTGTCCGTCGTCCGCGTCGTCTACGTCGGCAAATCCGCTCGACGACCAGCTGTCATCGAGCCGACGGCGCGTTGTCGTCGACGGCGGCCGATTTTGGTCGCCGGACGCCGATTTGTTCGCCGTAGCCCGCGGTGCCGCCACCGCCGCCGCCATCAATTTCTTGATGTGCTTCAGGGTCAACGGCGAGTCGACGTCGTCTGACAACGACGACGACGCCGATTGGGGCGCCATCGTCGTCGCCGGCGGCGGCGGCAACGTCGGCGATGCCGCGGCGACGACAACGTCGTCGGAAAGACCCGAATCTCGGCTCTGATAGAGGCCCGGCGAACAAGGCGACGCGGAAGAAGACGGCGAACGGGCTGTCATAGAAGGCAGCAATAGGCTGTCCGTCGAACTCGTCACAGTCTGACGCTGAGCTAATCGAATAAAATAAATTAACAAGCCTATTTCATTTTTTAAGCATATGCGCGCAAGGTAAAACTTTTAGGGAAGGGTGAAGATCAAAAAGTTGGAGATATATAGCTAAGTGCTTTGTAGAACACGATTCTATATTGAAAAAACGATGGTATCGCGTTAGAAAGCATTGTTTTCGAGCATTCATGGCAAATATAGATAGCCTTTTTTGATTCATAGCCATATAGCCTTCTTGAATTACTCGTATGAGTAAAATCTCAAGCCCTTTCTAATATCAGGAAAACGACTATAAATCCCATTGAGACTCAGAAAACACGACTGTATAGCATTTATGAATTCACACGGTATGCTTCTGGGTCCATAGAAGGCTATATAGCTAGTTTTCTGAGCCCTAAAAAGGCTATACAGCAAGAATTTCAAACAAAATTACCATATAGCTATCAGTTTTTTTAAGCTCAAACAGGAGTAATACCCCTCCACTCCCCATACCTATGGTTGTTTTTAAGCATCCTTAGTTTTTTAGCATTTTTTCAAGCATTCGTTCTGTGGTAAAGACTTATATTGGAAATAGCGTAGAAGGGCAAAGAGCATGGGGGGTAACGCAACAGAAGACAAGCGAGTCACGATAATGAACTTTTTCTACGATTGCTCTAGTAAACAGTTAGGTAGGTAAGTCAACGTCACTTAGCCTAAATTTATTCAAGTTGGTGTAAAAAACTACAAAATCAGGTCCAGACGGAAATGAACTTACGAAAAAAATGATATTTAAAATAGTTTAAAAAATTAAGTACGATTGAGCAATTTGTGGATAACGAAAAATGTTGCCAGAAAAATTTTCGAGTCTATTGTAGAGCGTCTAATTCATTCGTCTAAATTTCCACTCAGCTGTCATTTTACCGCGAAGGATATCGATCTTTTCATATGAATTACATACATACATAGGTAAGCTGAGCTCAAACAGGAGTAATACCCCTCCACTCCTTTACTTTTAGTTACACTTTTAAGTATCTAAATAAAACAAGGTCACAAATAGACATTTTCTCCGATAAAACTCAACTTGAAATCGAATTTCATCGTCCATTCCTTCCAAACAAAAATTTGCCTCTCACGTGCGAAACAGCGTTTTTTTGGCGTTTTCGCGTTGCCTATTTTTATTTAAAATCGTTCTAGGCACAACATTTTTTCAAAAAATTTTGAAATTTTTGTCAATTTCGCTCGAAAAATCATTAAGTTTCTTTGATTTTGGATAAAAATCTGGAGCGAAGCGCCGGAAAATACAAATGAAGCGCAAAAACATTTAGAAGTTTGAATTACTGCTCGATCTCCTTAATCTGCATAATTTTACGCAAAACGTCTAAATTTTCAAAATTTATGCTTGAAAATAGAAGAAAACTGTGCCGAAAAAGCTATGTCCGCTCTTGAAATCGTTTTAAAACCGTTTCCCTGAGCAAAAATATGACTTCCAGACCGCCAAGAAAGTAAATAGATGTCATAATTTGAGAAATTCTGATCATTGACGGTCAAAATCATTGCAAATGAAATATCTATTCTTTATCTCGCCTATTATTTCAAGTCAATGGGGTGGGGGGGTGCGGCTCGACCGCCCCCTCCACTCCTTAAATCCATCTATGATGGTCTGGTCATCACATACTACGGTGACCATAAAGTTTTACCACGCGAAAGATCAATGTGATCTTTCTTCAGATTGTTGAAATTTCATTTAAACTAAAAGTGAAATTTACCAAATAAAATAACCGTTTCCGGTCACATTTTATGCATTAACCTACTTTTTATGAAAACAGATAGAAAGTATACTTATTATTTCAATACAAATTAAAATTTCCACAGTAAATTGACCTGATACAATTGAAAATTTTCAAATGAACCGGATGTTTACACTTTATGCACACAAATTTTCCTGCAGCTTTTTACACTCCATTAAATTCATCGGACATAACCTAATTATCCGAAATTTTAAGCAAAAATATATAATCCCCGCAGACCCCTCTTAATTTATATGCCCATTTGCGTCCTTAATGATTATATCAATTGTTCATATGATAGCGCATAAAATTCTCATGGAACATTGAGCTCCTAATATCGTATTAATAGAAACCAGTCGTTGCTTAAATTTTTTTACATAGAAATCAAGTTTTCGGCCGACAGGCTGCAAAATGAGCTAAATTTTTCCCTTTAAGATCATAAATTTGATTGAGAATCTGGCAAAATTTACCGATAGCATAAAAAAGGCTTTCAACCGAAAAATTTCTACTTGCCTAGCCTTCTTAAAATCAACTGCATTGCAAAAAATTAGTTATTCATATTACCAGACGAGTCATAATCGTCTTCGGAATCGGGCTTCAATACTGGCTGTTCTGGCAAATCTCCAAGCAACGTCAATAATTCTTTGCCAAACAATTCAGTCGCACTACAAATTATAAGAATGTGTATAATCTTAGATGATAATTAAAAAGCAATGACTAGAAAATAAAGAAGTCAACACTTGTTAAAATAGCTGCCTAAAAACTTTTTGTAAACAAATTTTAAAAATGCTTGTGAAATTTCCGCATCCCATAATACACCTGCTTGACAACCTGGCCAATAAGCAGATATGCACGTGGGGGGAGTTTGGGGTTCTATACTTCTAGAATAGAAAAATGGGAAATTTTGTGAAGAAAATGAGACAAAATGAAGTCCAAACATGGACAAAATTGAATTGACGTCATATTTTGGCCCAAAAAATCTTAGTTTTTGACCCTCAGACCGGCTGACCCTCGAAGATCGGCCATACTGTGCATCTAAGCCAATAACCACAAAGTGACCTGCAGGTTTTGCATCTATGCAACACAGGCGTCACTTGAACATTATTCATGTAAATTTAGTCATTTGACTCACATGAAGATTATTTTATGAGCATCGATTATTTACATAAACGTAATGTGAAACGGCCTAAATTTTGGATGACAGCCAAGCCACCTATATGACAGTGCAAACGGACTTATTTTTTATCAAAAATTGCCGTTTTAATCTTTTTACAGTGTTTTTATATTTTTATTGTCTGTTTTTTTAGAATTTTTTGAAATGTTTTCCTTTAAAAATTTTCAAACTTTCTTAATATTTGCTATTAAATGTTTATGTTAAAAATGTTACTGTCAATGTTAAAAGCTGTTACATATACACACCACTTTTTCATTAAACAAAAAAGGCTCGAAAAAAAGTTTTCGTTTAAGAAAATAACAAAATTTGAAATTTTTAGGGAGGCCGACTTTGCGTGAGAAATCCCCAACACATTCCGCTTTAACATGTACGAGAGCAGTAAGAAATAGATGCAATAAATTACTTTTCTATAAGAAATTGCACAACGTCCGCTGCCTTACGACCATTAATATCGCCAATAAGGTGCGTAAAAGCGTTGTTGAGCAGACTGGGTGCTATGCAAACGCTTAAGTTATAGCTATTCATCTGATTAACAAATTCGTTGGCTGACACGTGGTACAGCAAACACATCAGATGGCGCAACATTTCGTAATTAGCTTTGGGAAGTCGAGCCAAAAGCCTACAATCAGTTATTTTCAATGAAAATCATAATGGAAGGCATGCGAGTAACCAGCCGGGGTAGGAGGGGGGCAAGGGGACAGCCCTTCCCCGAGGAGATGAAAATTTTTTTATTTTTCACAAGGGTCCCTCAAAGGAGTAGAATAAAAATTCTCGAAGGTTACTAAAAGGACAGCCAAAATGTTTTTAGCACACTTTTGAGCGACTAAACTCGAAATTTCCCGGCGATTCGCGCCGGACTTCTTATTTTCTATTATTTTTCTTACATTAGAAGCTCAGACATGACTTAAAAACAGTGAATTTGTCAAAATTTTACGACGCGTCGATTCATTTATTTTCTGCATTAGTCTTCGTTGAAAAATTGCAAAATTATCAGCAAAGACAAGAATTTCGAAATATGTTAGAGTCAAGCTTGGACTCGATATTGAGAAATTAATTAGGCAGATAGGTTAAACGATAGATTTTTTATATCCGTGTTTGAAATCTAGTAAAAAATTTCGATTGAAAAAACATTCCCCTTATCATGGTATAGATCTCGTCGGGAAGCGCTAAAATTGTCATTATTTTCGAGTATCTCATAAATTGTCGAAAAGTAGTGATCGACCGGAGATCCGGCTCCGGCTCCGGCCTCCGGCAAATCCGGCCATTTTTTCCACTCCGGTGCTCCGGCCGGAGGACATCCAAAAATCGGCCGGAGGCCGGAGAATTTTTTCGTTTTTTTGCATAGTGACCGAACGTACTAATGGCTGACATTATGCTTATTAAATTTAGTCAGAGCACAATATAATAGCAGAATAAGGAAATAACATCAAATAAAGTGTCTATCACCACCACAATCGTAAAATATTTATTTTTAGAAAAAAACGAAAATGAAAATGAAACAAAAATTGTGAAAATCGCTGCAGTAAATTCCTCTTAACACTGGAATTCATCAGGTAGCATAAGATGCAGTCTGGCCTGCACTGCACATGCTATACTGATTTTCCAGATAATGTTGCTGTCCATTCTGTACGTCATATTCACGGTTCACTGAACATAATATAGTATGTAACGAACCTATGCATATACGGTCAAACACAATCATGCTTTAACATCAAATATTGCCTATTGACGCTTTATTCAGGGCAGGCTAAGGAGACGACAGCTTTTTTCTTAATAAAAGCATTGAATAAAATTTTGTTCAATGTAGTCTATTTTACCAGTTGCGGATCTAGAATTTTCCTAAGGGGGCAGTATCCCTACTTTTCCAAAAACAGCCAAAAATAGGTCCAAAAATTTGCCCTCAAAGCGCGACATAGCGTTTTTTCAGTGTTTTACATTGTATACTTTCACATAAAATCACTTTTGACGCAATATTTTTCCTAAAAATTTTAAGATTTTAGACAATTTTGTCTTAAAAAATCATTAAATTTCTTCGGCTTCAACAAAAACCTGACGCGAAGCGCCGGAAAATTTGTGAAATTAAAGCGAATAGATGTCAAGAAACATGATTTATTGCTTGATGCGAATTTTAGACCTTTTTTTGCAGTTTTTATCTTCCCAAAAATCTTTGTATATGTACAAAGACGGCCCCGAAAATTCTTTGTACATCTAGAAAAATCTTTGCCGAACATAAAAAAACCGTGCTTCTAGGTCGCCAAAAAAGTAAATAAATGTCATTAATAGTATCATCCGGCGCATAGCGCCGGAAAAATTTGAGAAATTATGGTCACTGACGGCCAGAAATCATTGCAAATTGCATATCCATTCTTTAGGATTTTCCAAGGGGGCGGTATCCCAACTTTTCCTAAAACAGTCAAAAATAGGTACAAAAATTAGCCCTTAACGCGCGAAATAGCGTTTTTTCGGTGTTCTACATTGTGTTCTTTTACATAAAATCACTTTTAATGCAATATTTTTCTAGAAATTTTGAAAATTTCGACAATTTTATGCGAGAAAATCATTAACTTTCTTTAACTTTATAAAAATCTGGCGGGAAGCGCCGGAAAACTTGTGAAACCAAGGCGGATAGACGTCTAGAAGCAGTCAGTGTTTTTCGTACAAGGTCCGTTTGTACATGCACAAAAATGGTCCCCAAAAGTCTTTGTACATTTTGCACACATAAATTTTTAGGTACTATTAAATGGTACAGTAGCGATTTTAGTGTGGTAAAAACAGAATTGTTCAAATTTTGGTGGTGTGTTTATGTAATTTCTGGGTCTCTTAGGGCAAAAATCACTAAGAATCGTAAAACGGCGCGAAGCGCCGAAAAATTTGACATTTTTCCTTTTGAAATGCGATTTCTGCCATTATAAAGATATATCGAACACACAATCACTCATTTCGGCGCGAAGCGCCGAAAATGTTTTTCGAAGTACAGACCTTTTTTTGCAATTTCTGTCTTCCCAAAAAATCTTTGTACATCGGGAAAAAATTTTGCCGAATACGAAAAAAATTGTATCCAGAAGCATGATTTACTGCTAGATTTCTTGTATTTATAGCATTTGACGCGGAACATCGAAATTTTCAATCGAAAATAGAAGAAAACTATGCAAAAATAGCTGTTTCTGCTATAAAAATTGTTCTAAAACCTACATGAACAGATAATGGCTTCCAGGTCGCCAAGAAAGCAAATAAATCTCATTAATAGGTACATATCATCCGACGCATAGCGCCAGAAAAATTTTGAGAAATTATGGTCGCTGACGGCCAAAAATCATTGCAAATTGCATATCCATTCTTCATCTCGCCAAATATTTTTGGCCAAGCTGGGGGGCGGCCACCCCCTGCCCTCCCCTTAAATCCGCCCCAGCATTCTTTATCTGGCCAAATATTTTTAGCTAGCCAATGGGGGCGGCCGCCCACCCCGCCGTCCCCCTTAAATCCACCCCTGTATTTCATATAACTAACTAGCTGATATGCAGTTAAGATGCATGTGCACTATGGTCTAGGTCCTGGTCACAAAGATGTCCTATCTATCCGCACGTGTAAAATTATATTTCTCCGGCTCCGGCCTCCGGCTCCGGCTCCGGCCGGAGCAACATGGTTCAATCCGGCTCCGGCCATTTTGGCCGCTCCGGTCGATCACTATCGAAAAGTTCAAAAATTTTGCACCTTACCTCGCGCCGAAATAAAATCCTGATTACGACCATAATGGAAGGTATATCCCGTCAATAATTTACGGCATCAAACTAAAATTTTAAGATTTTATGCGCCCACAAAACTTTAGGTTTCAGATTTGCATTAAATGTCAGCGAGATTGACGCCAAGTGTCAAAAATCCATGAATTACTGGCAGAAAAACGAATACCAATACGTGCATACATGACTATCATAATGACTTCAATAAATTAAAGTAATATGATAACAATGACAGTTAAAATAAATATCAGTTATACGTGTCAATATTAATTGTAGTGGACGACGATAAGCATTACAGCGTACATGCATATAGGGAGGGATGAGAGAGCGAATTACTCCCCGCGCTGAATGGACCAGAAATTAGGCACTGCCGAGCGATTTTGGCCTTAATTGGATAATTTTTAAGCGATTTCCGACTTACGTAAACTACCTCATAAACGAATTTGCTGTAGTAAAAATCCTGGATTTCAGCCTTCCCTTACCACATATACTCGATTTTACCCCCTGCCACTCTGACCTTGGCATATACGCATTACAGTAATTAATAAATGAACAGCAATTAGTTAATAATAATTTTATCTCACTGCTTGGCGCGTAGCAATTTAGCATTCGAATCGAATTCGTCGCACAATATTAACCATTGGGGGAATTCACTCGACATTAACAACGAGTCGGGCAAGAGCCGAAGAAATTCCTGATATTTGAAAACAGAATCGGTTTACAATCAGTCTGGGATGTCAATAGCTTGCTCAATGTAAATGATCTACTAAATGTTCTACATAAGCATTTATAAAATGTGTGCGATAATGTGAAGTAATGCGCTTATACACAGGCCCAAAGGGGAAAATGAAAAATTCTTGAAGTAGGTACATATATAGGTCTAAAGCACCGCTAAAACAGCTTTTCAGGGCACTTTTGAGCTAGGAAATATAAACTTATTCAGCGCTTTGCGCCGGATTTATTGTTTATCTATAGTTCTGGTCTTCTATCCCACTCAGGATCACCCAAATTCGAGTTAGATTTGTAGAACATGTCACATTTTTTCAAGGGCGCTTCGCGCCAAATTATTCATTTTCTGTATTGATTATCCTTATAAAACACGAAGTTAGGAATTGTTATTCGATTGAATGATGTGAAATCAGTTGTCTTGATGGATTTAACGTCAGAATTGTTCCAGTATGAAATAGAGTGAAAATTATTTGAAATTTTTAAAAAAATTTCTAATCAACATGCCTTTATTTTTTCCATCGCCTAATGGTTCACGAGATATTTGACCTCAAAATTTTTGGCGCCCAGCCCACCCTCCTCCCTCCAGGAAAAATCCTGAGTACGGGCCAGCCTATATGTATATACATGTATACAAATGATGATATTGGAAAGAGATTTCACAACAGGTCAGCTCTTTAGTTCCATTAGAATTTCGTACGTTTTTCAATTTTCGCCCTTGTTTTGGAAAAATAATTTTATTCAGCATTTCTAGGTTATCGCAACTTGTCATTAAGGCCCGAATGATAGATCGTGGGCACACATGCACACTGGGGGAGGTATGGGTGTATCCCTTACCAGAACTTTTGAAAGGTTACCCCCTCAAGCCGTTTTGGGACAAAACCTATTGCTCAAATCATGGAAAAGTGTAAAACGACGCCCAACCGCATAATTCGTTCATCAAGACACTTTTCTCCGATTATTTCATACAAATTTTATGTTAAAATCACACCACCATCCTTATTGTTATTCGTTTTCACGCAAATTTAACCACAAAAATTCATAAAGAATAAAATACAACGCGTTAAGCATCAAAATTTGACAATGAAAAGTAAATTTAAGTCCGCCACCACCCAAGGGACATTGGCTCACCCATCCAGAACTTTTGACAGTGTGCATGTATGAACATAGGATACTTTTGCCTAAAATAAAACTTGGAATGTAAAATTTTGAAGCAAAGCTCTAAACTAAATGAGCCAATTTTTCCGACTTTACCCAATAAGACGCACATAGGAAGGAGTGAGGTCAAGCAGTTTGAGCCAAAACAGTTTATTTTCAGGCGATCTAGACGTAAAAATATCCAAAGACGCAATTTACTGCAGCGAAAATCCTGCATTTTATCCCCCTGCCTGACACCAAAATCTCGATTTTACCCCGCCCTAGCCAACCTGACCTTGTACATCTGTGCTTTACTCTTTGTACCTGTAGCGTCTATCACATTTTGAGGCTGCAAAGCTGACATGGACTGCAAAATCTGGTTCGATATCGTACATATGACATAGATGCTTAGCAGGGCCGATCTGAGTAGTGGGGTCAGCTGGTTTCGGAGAGGGGTTTCAAAAATTGAGCTCTTTTGGTCAAAATGACTTTGAAAACTGGTATAAGTACTAAAATGGCGTTCAAATTACATTATTAGGTACGCAGTAATCTGGTCAATGTAATGCACTTTTTAAGGAAATTTTCGATTTTCATCTTTTTTGGCCTTCATTTTTTTCATTTTCTCCAGAAAATTTTCCTATTTTTTCATTTTATGTTTGAACTCGAATTTCAAACTAAAAAATAAGGCGTTTTGAAGCGTCTAGACCCCCCGAAATTCCCAACCCATGCACATGCCTTCATATGAGTAACCATTTGCTGGCCATGCTAAACAATTACGACAAAACTTATTTAGGACATTTATAGGGATCGACCGGAGGTCCATTTTTTTCTGCCGGGCCGGAGCCGGAGCTCCGGCCATCGTCACCTCCGGCTCCGGCTCCGGCCGGAGGTGAACTTAGAATTTTCAGTGAACTATAATTTTCACAAGCCGTAAATATAATTCATATGATGTACAGTGTATAGGTTTGTATAAATACATTGCTCATGGATAAGTAAAAGATCTGTAGAAGTGAATGTTTATTATCTAGCCATGCATTTATATGTACTAAAATATTGCGACCATATTAATTATTTTTCAATTATTTGTCCTTATTGTCTGGATGCACTTATACTCGAATAGTACCCAAATAAACATAGCATAAAGAGCTTAGCAATGTGTCTGTTTGTACTTATTTCTACAATCTGTAATAGCTCAAAAAGTAAGTGAGCAGACTACGTCGCACCAAGTTTGTTATTCTGTCACTCGAAAGAGATTGATATCCATTTATGCGCTGAATTAACGCGGACTCGGCTAGCTTTGCAATCTGAAATATTCTCGTCCATTATTAAGCAAAATATATATAATATTTCACCAATGGTGCATTCACAATGCCACATTAGTGTTCACATTCACAGCTTCACTTATTAAACCTGTGTTTGTACAAATTCACAAAATAGGCAATCTGAGTGCTAAGCTTCAAAAGAAAAGAAGAGCGTTGAAGCATTGAATGTTTCGGTTCAAAAAACCTCCGGCCTCCGGCCCCTTTTTTGTACCACCGGCCGCCGGAGGCCGGAGGACCAAAAATGGCCGGAGGAGCCGGAGCTCCGGTCGATCCCTAGACATATACATTGAACAGGAAAAAGAACTGTGGAATACCTTTACTGATGCACTTTTTTGTCCTGTTCTCCTGACACCGTTATCATTTTAATAAAGCTTTTAAATATGTACACAAGCAGAAATTCATTAAACTAGAAAAAGATTCCCGTCCTAAATAGGCTAAAGCCATGCTGTGCGCACCTGAACGACAAAAACTTCAGACTTTAAAAACTAGAACACACTTTTAGCAAAGAAGCTGCCACAGTAGGCTGCACTTGATCAAAATCGACGACCGAACCAGAGTCCAGCTTTTCCCGTATTTCTCTGAACACTCTATGATTGGGCGGCTTACGAAATATGCCTTCCATGAACATGCCATCCCGCAGTATCAATCTCATAGCATCCAAAATAAATCGGAAAATTCAGAAATGCATATTCAAAAATTCAACATATCGAAAATTGAAATTTTTAGGATATTAAGTAGAATTCCCCAGCAATTTATACATACATGAGCTACAGTAACCTAACTTTACATATATTTACAGGTCCATAGCCAGAATTTTATTTCGGGTGGGCGAAGGGGAGGGGACAAAAATTTTGAAAGTAAGATATCTCGAGTACTATTAAAGGGTAGTCGAAAATAAGAACATTTTTGCATGTTTCTCAATAAGCTCTACACAATAATAAAGAACAATTTCCATAAAAATTAGAAAAATTTTTCGGTTTATTTCATACTCATACACAAAAAAATATGGCTTAAACTATCTGAGAAACTGATTCCTCATCGTTCATTTCATAAACAATTTCTTATTTGTTCGTATTTGTACTCAATCTTTGTGCTCTGCAAAGAAAAACAACCATGAAATTAGCGATTCGGCACGAAACGTCGAAAACTTTGACATTTTCTCCATGTCTAACTCATTTTTGAACAGTTTAAAAGACAAAAACTATTCAGAAACAATCGATTTGGTGCAAAGTGTTGCAAAATTTCGTGTTTATATCTCAAAAAATACGAAAAAACCTGTTTTGGCGACCTTTTAGAAACAGAAATTTGTTGGTTTCGGGAAGGGAAGCAGTTTCCCCAGTGTTTTTTGTACTCGGCAAAGATTTCATCCGATGTACAAAGACTTTTCGCGACCGTCTTTGTACACGTACGAAGATTTTTAGGAAGACAACAATTGCAAAAAAGGTCTAAAATTCGGAAAAATTTTCGGGCGCTTCGCAGCGAAACGAGTAATTTTGTGTTCCATATATCTGTATAAGATTTTTTTTGCAATTTTTTATCAAAACTTCAAGGTCATTCAACCTGCCCCTGAAATGATCGATTATCCAATATAATCTGGGGAAGGGACTTTTTAAGTGCTTCTTTCTGCAATTTTTTTATCAAAAATTCAAGGTCATTCAACTTACTTGAAATGGCCGATTACTCAATATGATCAGGAGAATTGGGAGTTTTCACCCCCCCCGAGAACAAGTCCCCCGCCACGCACGAATTTCTTACCAGAATTCGCGATTTTCCAAAAGTTTCAAAAAATTCGCAGAAAAAGTTTTATTTTTAGTGTTTTTATCCGTCTAAGTATTTGCTCAAAAGTGTCAAATTTTTCGGCGCTTCGCGCCATATACTTATTTTTTTGACTATATTTCGTTCCATTTATCCCAATTTTTTTAATTCTTCCCAAAATTATTTAAAGTTTTTATGCTCTAGAAAGATAGAGCATCGTCGAAACGCCGAAATACGACGTTTGTGACGCGTATACACCAGTTTGAAGCCTAAAAATGCACCTTAAAATTTCACCCCTCAGGATTTCCATGCTGGGCCTGTATGCCGGCTACCCCAGCCAAAAGTTTGAGCAGTTACATGTCTGTGTGTTACCAAAATGGGCTTCGGCGGAAACGGCCTTGCTTCTGCCACTAAATCGGACAAGGTTCGCCCAAACAGATGACCCGGCGGCCTTCTGCCCGGATCTGAATAAGCCGGCGGGTAGGGACTGCTGCTGGTGGACGAAATGGGCGACTCGTGACTCATCTGCCTCATCACTTTTCGCTTCAAATTACTAACCAAATGACCAGCGCCGCCGACACTCTGGCGTTTTATCTTCTTAGTCGGTTTTCGTTTGCAGACTTCTTTTAACAAAATTACGATTTTTGTGCCATTTTTTAACTGCAGGGAAAATTTAAGAAATTTTTTTAAGATTCATTTATTTATTAGAAATTTATTAAAAATTTGATAATTTTAAGTTTAAAATTCAATAACTTTCAATAAAACTGCAACAACATTAATTCATTCGGTTTAAGAAGGCCAGAATTAGCACAATTTAGATTGGCAAGAAGAATTATTGCCTAGTTTTGCTTTCTTTCTTTCTGGCTTTTTAAAAACAAACTCATCAATTAATTTTTATCAGTATCAAAAAATTTGTTTATCATTCATATCGATTCGAAAAGTTGTCAAACAAGCACAAGGATTCTTGAAGTGGACCAGTGCTTTTTTTATACAAGGTCCGTTTGTACATGTAAAAAGATGGTTCCCAGAAGCCTTTGTACATTATGTACATACAAATTTTTGGGTACTAAAATATGGAACAGTAGCGATTTTAGTGTTGTAAAAACAGAGTTGTTCGACTTTTGGTAGTGTATTTTAGCTAATTTCTGGGTCTCTAAAGGCAAAAATCACCAAGAATCGTCTTAAAACGGCGCGAAGCGCCGAAAAATTTGACATTTTTCTTTTTGAAATGCAAGTTCTGCAATTATAAAGATATATAGAACACACAATTACTCATTTCGGCGAGAAGCGCCGAAAATATTTGCGAATTAAATATCTTTTTTGCAATTTTTGTCTCCCTAAAAATCTTTGTACATGTACAAATACGATCCGGAAAAGTCTTTGTATATCGGGAAAAATTTTTGCCGAATACAAAAAAAACACTGAAGTGGACTACTACTTTTGATCGATTGGAATTGGCTGTATGACTTTAGATATTGATCTAATACATTGTACATACATTGCACACAAATTTTAACCGAAGCTATAATTTATCCGGCCTATACCCAGGATGTGCCCAAGGAACAGACGGAGCTGAGATATCTCGGTCTACATATATCCCGCAAATTAAGTTAGGGTAAGTAAGTGAAAACTTCTTAGTCGACGCTTTTCAGCAGCTTCTATGTCTATCCAATCAGACCGCAAAATCCAGAATTTACGAAAAATTTACATGTTAAGGCCGCAAATTCATTGAGTCAGAAGCTAAGAAGAAAAATGAACTTTTCCATATAACTTTCATATTTAATGCTTGGAAAACTCCAATAAATTAAATGCTAAGAAATGATAAGGTACTTGTTCAAAAATTGGTGGATTAGAAAACGAAAAACTATAGCCTCTTGTACTGATTTATCAGTATACTACGAAAATTATCAAATTTTAGTCGCGCTTCAGGCTAAATTGTGGTAAATATTTTACATTTGAAGCGAATTGCCGAAATTAACAAATTTACGGATAAGAATTTGTTATTATAATAATAATATTTAAATGCCTATTAGAATAAATGTTACCCAACAAAATTTTAGTTCAATTCTCGCCTCGGTCGAATATATTTCTTTTTGACCGCCGAAAAAAGCATAATAATGTTCTTCAATTTTACTAAAATTTATTTGCTTCTATTAATTCAACATTTGAAGCCATTCAAATAGAAAAAGGTGATTTTTCCATTTTTCCGTGCATTATCTTAGTGTTCAAAAAATTTCTTAACGGCTGAAGGGGCAGCAGCCCCGCCCCCTTATTAGAGCTCTGCGTATATACCTACGTATTATCTATGTACAGAGCCGTATTCAAGGGGGCGGCCACCACCCCCATTTGGCCGGAGAAAAATTTTGAAAGGTAAGATAATGCTTGGAAACATAGAAGAATCGAATGCTTTTGTCGTAAAATCTTCAAATTTTCGGCGCTTTGCGCCGGATGTGAAGTATTCTCCATCATTTTGGCTCAAGCGTGAACAAACAATGAAACTTTTTATACAGTTTTTTAAGAAAGAAAATTTTTTCAAAAAAAATGAGATTTTATGATCTTAATGGATAGAGCATGTCAAAAAACGTCTAAAAATGCGATTTTTGCGAGCTATCCCGGCGATGTAGACCAATGTATGTTGGGTCCACCCCCTGGCCATATCCTGGATACAGGCATCAGTGTTTTTTTGTATTCGGCAAAGATTTTTTCCGATGTACAAAGACTTTTGGGAACCGTCTTTGTACATGTACAAAGATTTTTGGGAAGACAAAAACTGCAAAAAAGGTTTGAAATTCGCAAAATTTTCGGCGCTTAGCGCCGAAATGAGTAATTGTGTGTTCTATATATCTTTATAATGTCAGAAATTGCATTTCGTAAGGAAAAATGTCCAATTTTTCGGCGCTGCGCGCCGTTTTCTGACAATTATTAGTGATTTTTGCCGTCAGAAACCCAGAAATTAGCTAAAATACACTACCAAAAGTCGAACAACTCTGTTTTTACCACATTAAAATCGCTATCGTACCATATTATAGTACCCGAAAATTTATGTGTACAAAATGTACAAAGACTTTTAAGGACCATCTTTGTAAATGTACAAACGGACCTTGTACAAAAAAAACACTGACGGGCATGTCTAGGTAAATGTATGTTTCAGGATGAAGCAAATAAAATCATGCTAACCACCTTAAGTCGATCTTAATGGTACATAGTTTTCAACTTTGAAATTAATACATATTTACTCTTTGAGGAGCAAAAAATAAGTTTTACTGACTCAAGGCTTACCACGAGAAGTAAGCTTTAAATAAAATGAACATTTGAAACGAACGTTTGACGAAGCCAAATCTTCAATGAGAGACAAGTCCAAATCCGAACTATCGTTCGGTATCAAATCACGGACGTAGAAGAGCAAGATGGCAAAAACGCATTCGTGACCTTAATATTAAGAAGGCGCGATCAAGTCTAACCTTCATTTTTGGGACTCGTAGACTCCTAGCATAGTTTAGAAACTATTGTTTGCAATAAATAAGCGTGAAAGAGAATCAAAATAGTAAGCTTGACTATACTCTAAAATTTTGAAGAATGCGATCTTTCAGTAGCTACTTACCTAATATAAAAGCTTTGAAAAGAAGGCATATAATTCAAAATTATGTCATGACCAGACATGCATACGTGCATGTGAGGAGATAGAGGGTCTATCAGATTCTCAGAATGGGAAAAATGGGAAATTTTTTGGGGAAAATGAGACGAAATAAAGACAAAAATGGATGAAAATCGCAAATTTTTTTCAAAAGTGCTTCGAGATTGACCAGAATTTTACGGAATAACGCAGTTCTACCGCTATTTTAGCACTTATACCAGCTTTTGAGGTCATTTTAGCCTAAAAATCTCAATTTTTGACCCCCCCTCAGATCGGCCCTGCTTTGCATCTATGGTCATAACCATACATGCACAGAATGGGAATTCTGAAGGAGTGAAATTTTAAAATGCATTTTTCGGGCCTAAAAATGGTAGGCACGCGTCAAAAAATTCGTTTGGCGGCGTTTCTGACGATGCTCTATCTTTCTAGAGCATAAAAATAAAAAAATTTCGAAAAAATTCAAAAAAATCGAACAAATTGAACAAAATATAGTCATAACATGAATATATGGCGCGTAGAGCCGAGAACTTGACACTTTTGAGCAAAAAGATAGCTAAAAACGCTTAAAAAAGCACCATTTCTATGAATTTTTAGAAATTCGAGAAATCTGAGTGGGAGGGGGTGAAAAAATTTCTGAGGCGGGTAAAAATTTTTCTGGGAGGGGGAACTTTCCCCACCCCATGATCATGTAAGGTCATACGGATTCTAAATAATCTAATCTTCGACTTGTTTCGAACCTTTTAGCCCGACGTGGGTAGTGTCTTTACCACACTGAACATACAGTTGATAAGGACATTGTTGAGCAGGATAGGTTAAAGATGTCGCTTCCTCGTCGGTTGGATCACGGACGGAATTAATTATATTCAAATTACTGGGGCAACTTTGACGACAGTCAACCAAAGTTTTACTGGAGAAATTGTTCAATTTATCGCTCTTTTCGTGCAATAGGCCGAATTTGAGGGCAGAGAGCCGAGCTATTTCCGAAGCAGTTTGGAAATTGTCAATAGTTAATTCAGTAGTCTGTGATTTTATACAAAACAATTTGAGACTTCCTTAAGGCGTGAAACGAACAAAAGTGAAGCACACATGTTTCATTAATCAAGACGAGCATAAAATATACAATGCAGATTTTATAAGCAGTGCTCTTTATTAGGGTTGTGCCGGGTCCACTTTTCTCGAAAATTCGGATCCGGGTCCAACATTTTAGGAAAGTCGGGTAAGGGTCCGGGTCCAAAATTTTTTATCAACCTCGGGTCCGGGTCCGGGTCCAAAAAGTCGGACCCGGCGGGTCCGGGTCCGTTAACATAACATTGTGTTGTATCTACCAAACCACCATATCCTATCAATTTTTCCCTCATGTCCGTATGCTTGCACATTTACTTGTTTGTTTATTTGTTCCAGAATAGGCTCAGTTCAGGAATGGTGCAACAAAGGAATAAGCAAACAAACAGCAGTGCACTAAGTGGCGACTGTGTGTCTGATGCCTGTTGGTGTGTGCAGCACGACCCCAAAAGAACGTCTCCATAAACGCTTGTAATATATTGACGCGCAGTGGCGGATCTAGGATTTTCCTAAGGGAGGGCGGTATCCCAACCAGGCACGTATCTCTGGGGGTATGAGGGGGCCGGACCCCCCTCAAAATTCAGAAAAATCGGAAAAATAGGACTTTTTAAACATTATTCTGTGCTATTTTTGGCTCTTTTGGGCTAAGTCCCCCAAAATTGGTGTTGGCCCTCGAAATAGGACGGCCAGCTACGTGCCTGATTCCAACTTTTCCAAAAACAGTCAAAAATAAGTCAGAAATTTGCTCTTAACGCGTGAAATAGCGTTTTTTTCGGTATTTTACATCGCTAACTTTTACATCAAATCACTTTTAACGCAATATTTTTTCTAGAAATTTTGAAATTTTCGACAATTTTGTGCGAAAAAATAATTAAATTTCTGTTGACTTTAACAAAAGTCTGGCGCGAAGCGCCGGAAAATTTGTGAAATTGAGGTGGATAGACGTCTAGAAGCATGATTTACTGCTTGATTTCCTGTATTTATAGCATTTGATGCCAAACATCGAAAATTTTAATTGAAATTAGAAGAAAACTATGCAAAGATAGCTGTTTCTGCAGTTAAAATTGATTTGAAACCTACATGAACAGAAAATGGCGTCCAGGCAGTGTTTTTTGTACAAGGTCCGTTTGTACATGTACAAAGATGGTCCCTAAAAACCTTTGTACATTTTGTACACACAAATTTTTAGGTGCTATGATATAGTACGGTAGCGGCTTTAGTGTGGTAGAGTTGTTCGACCTTTAGTAGCGTATTATAGCTAATTCCAGGGTTAACGAGGGCGAAAATCATTCAGAATCGTCTTAAAACGGCGCGAAGCGCCAAAAAATCTGACATTTTTCCTTTCGAAATGCGATTTCTGCTATTATAAAGATATATAGGACACTCAATTACTCATTTCGGCGCGAAGCGCCGAAAATTTTTGCGAAGTTCAGACCTTTTTTGCGGGTTTTGACTTCCCAAAAATCTTTGTACATGTACAAAGACGGTCCCGAAAAGTCTTTGTACATCGGGAAAATTTTTGCCGATACAAAAAACCGTGCTTCCAGATCGCCAAGAAAGTAAATAAATGTCATTATTAAGTATCACCCGGCGCGTAGCGTCGGATAAATTTGAGAAATTATGGTCACTGACGGCCAAAAATCATTGCAAATTGCATATCCATTCTTTATCTCGCCAAATATTTTTGGTCAACGAGGGGGGGCGGTCGCACCCCCATCCCTGCTAACGCGTATTGTTACTAAAAGTGCATCTATAAATAACTTAAACCATGCTTTATATTGCAATTGTGTCACGCCCAAGAGACATGGCTTCAGCTTTAATATAGCGCCAATATTTTTTACATTATTACTATTGGTCACCTTAAATTTTAATGTTTGATGAGGCCATCAGTTCGTTGCTGAGTTGATTAAAATGTTGAAAATGATCCATTTGCCTGTTTTTAAGCCTACGTCATTTTTCGTTGTTTTTCAATATTTCTGCAATGCAATATGCGTGCATTATATATTTGGACCCGGACCCGGCACCATATTGAAGGCGGGTCCGGGTCCAAGTTTATGGACACAGCCGGGTTCCAGTCCAGAAATTTAGGATTGTCGGGTCCGGGTCCAAAATTTCAGCCGGGTACCCGGCTATTCGGGTCCGGGTACCCGGCACAACCCTACTCTTTATGTACATAATACCTTACATTTAAAAATGGTTAGAGGATCACCCTATAAATAATAAAAAATCATATTAATAAAAATCATATTAATAAAAATAAATAATAGTAATAAATAATAAGAAATAATAATAATAACAATGATAATAATAATAATAATGATAATAACCCATATCACCATCTCCTAACATGCTCAAATCCTACAAGTTTTGCTTTCCCTAATTTCGGACGTTTCTTACGACATTTATTCAGGATGTTTTACAATGTTTAATCAGCTATTAGACTCCTTTTTCAATTTTTAATTAAAGACCACTGCGAATAGAACACTTACATTCAGGCAGATAGCTGCTTGCAGTCGCCTGACTAATAAACATGTAGGGACTAGAGGAGTCCAGGACGCAGGAGGAAAAAAATCAAATTCACAAGATGAATACCGCAAATTAATTGTCACTAGATTTATGCGCATTAAGGCAATCTATTTGAAAAACCTTGAGCTGAATGAACTTTTAGCTGATCTCAGAATTAAGCACTTCACTCGAGCCAAGAAACTCGCTTGAGGCTCTACAATTAAGAATCAGCGAGTAGTGTAAATGAACTTTAAAATTATCTCTCTGTCTAACAATATCGAAAATTATTGACGAAACCGACAAGCACTAAGGGCAAAAGTTTGTCGACTACAATAATACGAGAAATAAACTTTATTCAATGCTTGTTTCTTTACTGAATGCGTCATTTTTAGGAATCGAAGGACAATACAGTAAAAACGGACTCTTAAATCCGCAAACATGCAGACAAGTAGAACCGGAAGCTCGCAAACTACTTGGCACCATTCTCCATAGAAGCAGCAAGGCGTACACGATGCGTCACGCTAATAAAATGACGCTGCAAGCCGGGCAAGCCCGCCTTAAATCTTCAAGTGCAGAACATGAGCCGGGACAAGCCGCAAGAAAAAAAGTGAAGGACTGTAGCTCAGCGCGTCATAACAATACGTGAAAGACTCTAAAATTGCATTAGCTGCATGGAACCGGTTGTAAGCTTCGAAAAATCGATAACGATTATAACAATACGGCATAGATTTATTATTGTTGTACAGGAAACTTCAGTCCGCCTGTATTTGCATATCGCGAAAATACCGTCTTTGTGCTCATGCGTTTCGTATCGTAACAAAAGCGCGAGAAATAATGCATGAGGCGACTGCGCGTTGCGTAGGTATGACGCAATGCGTTGCGCTAAGATAAAAAACTATTCAAAAATTCTCATGGGCCATTCGACAATTTTCAGATTAAAAGAAAATTCGCCAGCTGGACTTTAACGCATTGTAATTGAGTTTACAAAAATACCGTAAACGCGGCCGCTATAGAATGAATCCCCCGGTGGGCTTCTCGATACGATAATCGAGTTGCATATTTTATAGCGCGACCGCTTTAACGCTATTTTATCAAATGGGGCACTGAGGTACAGAGATGCATCAATTCAGTAAACGAACGGAGCGCGTGTTAACTGGAAGAAAAAAGACGAATCCCGGTCATTTTTATGAGAATTAGGTAACGAGCAGATCCAGCAATTTTCGATGATAGTAGATTTAGCGATATTTAGTGCAAATACGGATAAAAAGTGGTTTTAAAGGAAAATACAGTACTACCGAGCATTGGCTTATTGACAGTTGTATACGTAACATTACACTATAAATACATTCACTCTAGAAAGACACGCTTCACTACGACTCTTGCTACAGTTTAAACCGCTATCGTGCAAGAATATTTACACATCAACTCACAATCGAATATGCACTGCTTCAAACAGACAAATGAAAATCGGAAAGAGGGCTACGTTTGATAAAGATTTGAAAAAGTGTAAAAATAAAAAACAAAATCTTGGGCTAAGCAAGGCTTACATGGCAAGGGTGAGGAATGGTATTACTCATCATGAGCTTTAAAAAAACTGACAGTGGCCGAAAAAAGTGCTACATAGCCATTCTCAGGCTGAAAAGACCAGCTATGTATGTTATATAGCCTTTTTGGACTCAGAAACAAACATACCGTCTTAAGCCCGAAACATACTTCACGCGATTCGCGCCGCAAAGGGGGTTTGCGGCCACAGTATACCCAAAAATGTGACGTCATGGCGCGTAACTGGCGCGGTGAAATTCGTCTGCCGGTTCGCGCCACCTGGGCATACTTCACGCGGCGGGCGCCGCGCGGCAAAAAAATGGCGCCAACTGGGCGACCCTTCGCCGCTTCGCTCGATGTTGGCATAATCCGCGCGAATTGCCGCAATACGTATTTCATTATAGATTCAGAGCAGATCGATACCGGCGCACCTCATTAGCATTCGCGAGAAAAGTCCGAACGTTTGGACTTCTGCGGCGCGGCGAAAAATTTCGAAAAAATGCTACAAATAGACATTATTTGCTTCTCGCCGCGCGGTGAAGTATGCCATGAAAAGCGGCGAAAAAATTAGATTTCAGCGAATTTGGTCGCGGCGCGGCGGCCGCTTGAAGTATGCCTTATAATGCGGCGCGGCAAGCTTCGCGCCTTGCCGCGCGGCGCCAGTAAGTATGCCATGGGCCAGCGCGAATTCGGCGCGGCGACCGCTGCGGCGAATTCGCGCCGTTCGCCGCGCCGCGTGAAGTATGTTTCGGGCTTTAGTTCATAAAATGCCGTAGTTGTTTTTTTGCTGAGTTTAAAAAAGAAGATTTATAGCTACTTTTCGAAATCGAAAAGTGTTAGATGCTGCCTCGTTCAAACGGCTATAAATTTATTTTCGTGGGTTCAAAAAGGCTATGCATTTGATACAAACGCTCGAAAATTATGGTTCAAAAGCGATGAAATCATTTTTCGTTCTTAAATCATTTTTTACGAAGCAATTAGCTATTGCCAAGTTTTTGATTTTCACTTTCCCCTGAAAGTTTATCATTGCGCGATGCGCACCTATGATGTTGCTAGGGATTTGTGATTGCCAGTCTTCCCAACCAACTGTGCACATTTGATATGACACAAAAGCAAATTTATTTAACCGTGTTGCAATAACACGCAATTATTAAAATTTATTCCTTTTGTAAAGGAAGATTAGGAAAATAGTCATTGCATGTAGTCTAGTTAAGCTTACTAACTGATGTACAGAAAGGCATAGTAATATATGTACAGACTCAGAATTTTGGTAGGGGGAAGCCGCTAAATTGGGAAGAGGCTTAAATGATCTTCTATATTTGACCAAAAATGACAAAAAACATACAAAAATGGCCAAAAAACGCATTTTTTTGCTAAAAGTTGGAGAAGGCTAAAAATCAGCCTTTGGGGGACGAGGGAGGACGACCGACTCCAACAGGGGATCTCCCTATTTCCCTTTTACAAGCAAGTGGCATGGCAAACCCTACTAAAACACACAATGCTAAGAATTATAAACAAATAAATGCATTGCTGGACTACTCACGGAAAATTTTTTGTCCATCTTGTACCTCACTGATATAGTCGTTCGTTTTGGTCTTTCTTTCATTTTCTCACTATGAATCTGCGACCGGAGTATTTTATACCACGAATCTTTTTCCTCAACGGTACTGCAAAAAATATTTAAAATGGTGGGAAAATTAATAAAATGATAATACGAAAAGCAACAATTAAACTCTAATTACATTTACATGACTATGTAGAGCTAAAAATTGAGCCCAATTTCAGTACTATAATGATTTCAACTTTGAATTATCAATTCCCTGATCGAGAGCAACAAAAAATTATGTTGCAGAGCGCAGAAAAACTGATTTTTGCGATGGAGTTTATTTTTGACAGTTTTGGATAAAATTATAGACACGGACGAAGTTTGTTTAAAAAACCGAATTTGTCACAGAGAGAAAAATTATATAAATTTTCATACAAAATTAATCGACGACCTGCTTACAGCAATCTCAAATGACTTTTCTGATATGTATATTTTTATCCTACATGTATTCAATGCAATATCGCAAAAAAGTTTAAACAAGCTTGTGCATATGCACGGGTAGTCTGTTTATACTAAGAAATACGAAAGAATGTGAACACGTGAAAAAGTTTATAATTAATAGCAGTGTAGATGCTCAACATGGCCGATCTAGCAAGAAGGGCAGGTCAGCTGGTCTGGGGAGAGGTCAAAAATTGAGCTTTGTCGGGCCAAAATAACCTTAACAACTCGTGTGCTAAGATAGTGCTAAAACTACATTATTACAGTTGCTGGCCAATTAGAAGCACTTTTGAAGAAAATTTTCAGTTACATCCATTCTGGCCTTCATTTTGCCCACAAAATTTTCAGTTTTTCCATTCTGGTGGTAGATCCCCCAGACCACACCACGTGCATGTCCGGTTATAACCGTTTGAAAAAAGTACGGAAGATAAAGAAGCATAACTGAATATTGAAAACCAAACCTCTCGGAATTCGATCTTTTGATTAATTCCGAAGCAAATGGAATCGGATGAAGGATAAAAACATAAATTTCTTTCCCATTTTAAATTTTGAATAGGTTTGTAGGTTGTTAACGTTTTTTAATATCAAAAGTGCTAAATATAATACAAAACGTACCTAAATTCGGCCACATAATTTTTAATTGGCCAACCAATGACAAACGAGCGCTCGACCGCTCGAATGCCATCGCCTATTTCGTTTACGTGCTCCATATCTATCCATACGTCACTCAATCTTATGCGCTCTTTCAGCCGATATGAATTTATCGCTCTACAAATACTCGAACGCTAAGCATGTATAAAATATGATATAAAATTAAAATATGTAATTTAAAACTTACACACAAGATAAAAAATCATCCAGCATATATGTAAATGTAAGTATTCTTTGCATTTAATCGATCCATTATAACCTACTAGAAACTCTTGGCTAATAATCGGTCGAAATTCCTAAGATTACACTCCCAAATTGATTCTAAAGTGGAAACCAATCGCATCCTACATATTTCAATTTATCAGACTTCAAAAAATGGAAAATTTGAAACAAAACAGCGATGAAGACGGCGAATTTTAAAATGCAAGCAATTTTAATGGCAAATTCTAACACGCATGACTTTTTATACTTCAGATATTTCAAAAATGATTTTTCAATCATTAAGATAGGTGTGCAAGGCCGAAACTTTCGAGAGGGTTAAAATCAAAAATTTGCAGATGGCTCAGTGCTTTGTAAAAAAAATCCTGCAGCGAAAAAACGAGGGTAGAGCTTAAAAACAATCGTTTTTGATCATTTGTTATATAGATAGATTTTTTAAGTCGCAAATATAGGTAAGAAAACCTTTTTAGACTGAAAATTGCTAAAAAAACAGAAGAAAACAAAAACATCTTGACTCAGAAGAAAACAACTATGATTCTGAGCTCAATACACGGCATGTTACTGAGTCCAAACAAAGCTATATAGCTAGTTTTCTGAGCCCAAAAAGGCTATACAGCAGTGTTATTTCGGTCAAATTAATTATGTCGCTATCTGTTTTTTAAGGCTCAGAGGGTAGTAATACGCCCATCCCTCAAGCCTTTGTATGTACGAGTTCTACTTGACAATCGAACCAATGAGAAAATCACTTACTTTTCCTTGGCAACCAATAATAAATCACTGAACAAAAACAAATAGCGTTCTCTAATGTTCGAATCCTAAAAAATTAAATTATAAGATAAGGTGAGGCACAAACCAAATCAACCAACAGAAAAAATATAAAAGAAGAGGAACCAAGGCAAAAAACGCCAAATGACAAACAAAACTATGCTATAATAGTATCAAAGCAGAAAGAAAAAGGAATGAAAACGAATAAAAACTCAACAAATAGTTTAAAACACAATATCTAAAGGTTGAAGAAAACAATTAATCATTATGTCAAGCGCCTTATTCGTAGTTCGTACATACCACCTTATAAGGGATAAGAGGGCTCTTCTCCCGAAGTCGAATTGCTACTGTATGATTTTTTAAATTTTAGGCCATCCAATTTTCGTATTTCTGCAAGTCTCGAAAAATGATGTTTTTCAGGCTTCTATTAAAAATAAGGCTTGCTTTAATCAATGAGCAAAAATAGGGCATTTTTCATTCCCATCTATTTCACAAAAAAAGACGATTGACTATTTCCCTCCAAACAAAATTATGAGTTGCTAGAATATACGTACTCAAAAGTTAACTTAGCGATAGTCTTAACTTAACGATAGTGATGGCCAGACATGCATAACATGGGAATTCTTCGAAGGAGGGACCAAAAAATTTCAAAGTGCGGTTTTGGGCTCAAAAAACGATGAATACGCGTATAAAACTTCATTTTTCGGAGTTTTTGACAATGATCTATTTTTCTAGATCGTAAAAAATTTGAAAAACACTAAAAAAATTCGAGTAGTAAATTGAACGGAATATAATAAAAAAATGAGTGTATGGAGCGAAGCGCCGAAAATTTTACATTTTTGAGCGAACAGATATCTGAAAACGCTTAGAACTACATTTGTGTGCGAATTTTTTCGGAAAACCGTGAATTCGAGGAGGGAGAAAACTTTTCGGAGGAAGGGCAGGATGAAACCCCCAGATCTACAGTGATAGCGAAACCATTTAGATGAACGTACGTCATATAACAGAATCCGGCCTTCCTTTATGTACATCCGGTCGAAAGCATCTGATTTTCTATGCGCGCCTAAAGAAACCCTTGAACACTGAATAGGCCGATGCCTCATATTAACGTCAAGCTTTTCGCCAGTCCCATTTAATTCACTATTCGCATTCGTTTCCGTCGAGGATCTTAAAATGATACATACGTTTTAAGAGGACAACGGATAAATAGAAAAGTTATTTGAACAAATTCGATAATAATTGTCGGAAAATGATATTATTTTGAGCTCCTAAATTCTTTGTTAAGCTAAAAGACAATTCTCTGAATCTAAGATAATAAATCGACCATATAAATTTGACGCAATCATGGATTTAGGCTAATTTCCGCGTATTGACTCTTAAACCTTAGCAAGCTACAATAATTCCAGGTGATTTGCCATTCAACTTCGAACTAAGGGATAGCGAAGTTCACTTCGAAGGACAGATGAGATGGCATTTTCATTTAGATTAAAGAAATTCAAATTTGGGCCAATTAAAATCGAAGATAATAATTCGAGTCATCAAAACTTGAATCTACCACGATTTGAGCCTCCGTTTATAAGGTAAAGAGTCTACTGTTTTGTTTGTTTAATTCACTGTACGAATTTCCTGCATTGCACTAAGGCGTGCACTTTGAACGCCTAAAATGAAACAAAAACTTGTTTGTCATGTATTCTAAAAATACCGCTTCGCAACAATCCACGCACTTTAAAAGATAAAAACAAATGAGTTAGACAGGAAAGACAGATTGCGGCTTTAGACAAAAATAATAGGAGGTAGTCAGAGGAAGTGTATATACAGTGACTAAACCGAATTCGCTGAAAAAAATCATGAATGAATGTTGAGTCGTAAAAAGTCAACGAAAATTATACTGACAGATGTAGCCAAGGGCGTAAGCAGGATTTTCTAGAGGAGAGGGGCGGTCCCAAGATAGGTGACCCAAATAACTCGCAAAGTATTCGGAAATACTCAGAGAAAAGTGCATTTTCGACGTTCTTGACTATGTTCTATCCATTGACACAAAAAATCTGTTTTTTCGAAAAATATTTGTGGTTTTTGTAACACGTTATGTGCGTCAAAATCATGAATTTGACTGCCGATGCTCATAAGGCCGGTTAAACGTGCAAAACATTCGAAAATTTTAGGATTCTGTTAGTTAGGTATTCTTAGTATGAAGCATTTATAATTATATACAAACATTAGCTAAGGCGCAAAACGTCAGAAAAATCGAAATTCTCGATAAAAATGACTGTAAATAAATATATCTTGGCTAGAAAAATTATTCTAAATTCTTTGCAGTCAAAAAATAAAAGAGACTAGCTATTAGTAAATTTTACAGAATTTTTTCGAAAAAACTAAATAAGAGTCTTAAAATTATCTCGCTTTCTCTGAAAATTTTTTCATGACCACAGATTTTAGGTTAAAATACACAGAATGCAAACGTTCAAATTTCGTGAAAATGACACTGAGGCTTAATTTATAATTAAGCAGGACGATTCGACGCGGAGCGTCGGCAAAATCTGAAGCTTTATGCTAAGTATTATAAAGTTAAAATTATTAAGAATACATTTCTTTTCTTTCTCAGTTACGTCTTGGTTTGGTGGTTGCGGTGTTCAATTCCATTACATCAAAATCGATTAGAATTATCAGCTTAACGACGAAGAGCAGAAAATATTCTATTACTCCGTCAAATAGACGACTTCTTAATCCTATTGAATATTATTAACACACCTTATTCATTAAGAATTAACCTTTTATGAGCGGCATATGGAACTAGAAGACTCAAAATAATGAACAATGGCGAATATATTGGTTTTTGTGAAAATCCCAAAAAATTATTCCTCCCAAAGGCGATGGTCGACTCCGCACACCTGAGAACATAATGGAACATCTAGCACACCTACACACATTCATCCAAACGTCACGACAGTCGGTCGACAAGAACAAATAAGGCTTCCTCATTGCATTTGTTTTGCAGCTCTTTTTCAGCCATTTTTCTACATTAATCAATTTCAGATATGCATTTATTAATATGTGCTCAGCTACCTTCGTAGAAAACGTTTGATTCTTTTATTCATAAATCATAATGAAGGACAATAAACAAACGTGGCATGAAGAAAGAAAGGTAAAATTTGATTTAAAAAGTCAATAACAGGTTTTTAATCTTAAATCACCAAAGATCATACATGCGCTTAGGGAGAGAGGGGTACATGCATGTGGGGAAGGGAGGTTAGGGGTCTCTTGACCCCATACACTACCTATCTCCTAATGGTGCTCGAGATATCCGACTTCAAAGTTTGCGATTCCCCCTGAAATAAAAGACTGTGTTTAGTGTGGCCGTCCGTCTAGGATGGCCACCCGTCCACATAGCCGTCCGTCAGGGCGTCCGTCCCATGATGTATCAGTGCAAAATAAGGGCGTGAATTTTCAAGGGTGGCCGCCCATCCAGCCTGGCCGTTTATCCAGGATGGCCGTCCTCAGTAAAATATAGCTTAATTATACTGTCCAGAGTGGCTGTCCGTCTATGCTATATTTGGTTTCTATTTTAAACGTAACATAATATTGCGACATTATTTATGGTCCCGTCTCGCTTGACCCACCGTCCCGCTTGACCCACCGTCCCGTTAGACCCACCGTCCCACTAGACCTACTTTTTCGTCCCGCTAGACCCACCGTTTTGCGACCGTCCCGCTAGACCCACTGTCTCGGAAGACCCACCAGAGAAGAAAATTATGTACGCTTATAAGCAAAAATAGAAAACAGAAACGCTCGCAAAGTGTATCCATTCAAGTATATATGTTTAGTCAAAATACTCAAACTTGCTTTTAAATTAATGATTACAAAAATTTTTGCACATGTAATATATATGTCTTCATTTTTCGGGTGGGTCTTCCGAGACAGTGGGACTAGCGGGACGGTCGCAAAGTGGTGGGTCTAGTGGGACACCTCATTATGCACGTGGTGGGTCTAGCGAGACTTCCGGTGGGTCTAGCGGGACGAAAAAGTGGGTCTAGTGGGACGGTGGGTCTAGTGGGACGGTGGGTCTAGCGGGACGGTGGGTCAAGCGGGCCACAATCTTATTTATTGCATTATTACTCAACGAGCACCACGTACTGACATTCTCAATTGTACAAAGTGCATTTGATTAATATGCATCTCGCACAAAAGAAAAGTAGGAACAACGTCCTTTTTTGTTTTGTCATGCTCTTATCAAGTGAAATATATGCGCTGGATGTTCCTATCAGAAAAAAACCATATTTTCAGTTATATTCAAGTATTCTGGTTTTGTGTGAGGCCTGAAACCATCAATGATTTTGCGGAGGCAAAATTTGTTATAGCTAGTCACAATAACTCTTTTACTGTGTCATAGTAATTTAGTAGCCAGAAAATATCACTCACAACAAATGATTTGGCAAAAACTTTTTTGGGTAAGCCGGAATAGTAGCGTAATAAATAATTCAACATTAAATAAGTCCCATTCACTTATGATATCCACTAAAACAAATCTATAAACCACCTTTAAGCTATCTTTCTTAAAAGCGATTATCGAACAACAAGTCGGAAAATTGAGACGGTAGGAGAAACGGGATTTTGGGCAATCGAAAAATGACTTGTTTTATTCTTAAGTGAATCGAACAGTCAACGAATTGGGACGGTCGAAGAAACGTGACAGAAGGATTATGCCATCTAGCTAATTGGGGCGACATCCTGGATGGGCGGCCACCCTGGAAAAATGTAGCAAACAGGAAGACAGCCACCCTCGACGGGCGGCCAGGCTGGACGGACGGCCGCACAGGACGGACGGCCAACCTGGACAGTACACAATGAAATACTAGATACGGGGCTGTGTGCATCTATAGGTATTACCCTCTAACAAGTCTGATGGACAGGAATTGTCAGACAATTCTGTACTTAAGAAATATTTCCTATATTATTCTCGAAGACCAAAGCAGTAATAATGTCGAAAATTTTCACATTAATAATTTGGATCTAGTATACAATTTACCCGCCACCGCTTTTTAGCCGATTCAAATAAGCTACAGTGACCAAACTTTACACAAAAATTATCAAACACGTTCTGACTCGCATCAATAAAAATAGTGTTGGTCACTGTAGCTTATTTGAATCTAAAGTGTTGGTCACTGTAGCTTATTTAAATCGGCTAAAAAACGGTGGCGGGTAAATTGTATACTAGATCCAATAATTTTATGTGCTATTTGATCAAAAAACATCCGAAATTGTAAAAAAATAGCCTGAAAAATCAAACAACTTTAACACAACCAATTTCTACAATTTTATTGTTAAAAGCGGCATTATGCAGTAGTCAAAATTGCTTAGAATTTAAAAATTACGGTCTTACCATATAAAAGCGTTTTATAAAGGCTACTTTGGCCATTTATGTAATTAACAAAATATGTTCAATTTATCCACTGTTCCATGGCATTATTAAGTTTCTGGTTTTGCTATATTTTTCATTTTGTTTTCTACTAGTTTCTATAAAATTAATCCCTTTTTAACCTACCGACATTATTTCTTGCAGTACATCGAGGCTAATGATTGTAATATTTATGTAACGCAGTTCAGACGATTTTTATCCAAAAAATGAGAAGGCATTATGAGCGTTATGTAAAAGAGCAAATACATAAATTTATTTTGCTTATATTAAAAATCACAATATTTAGCTATGATAAAAATGAAAATAAAATGATAGCCGAAATTTTGAAAAAATTCTGGCAAACTGCAACTAAGTACTTATTGTTTATGACCCGAGCCTTCATCCTGTCCAGTGAATGAATACGGAAAGTTTTCACGAAATCAAATAGCTCTTTCCTACAGAACCAGTCAAAATTGTTCATCTTGAAAAAAGTTATCGAATTAAATGTTTGATTCAAATTAATCGAATAATAGATAAGTACTAGCTCAGTTAAAAATTGGTTTTTCAGTTCTTATCAACGAAACGTCTTACTACAGCAGCGGCTATTTACCTTGCTACTTTTCAGCTAATTAAAATAGTATATATTGGTTATAGGGCATGATCGGCATAAAATAGGTTAAAATTTAGCGCTAGAAACGCGGCACGTGCGCAGTAGGTAAGTACGTACAATGAATACTAAATCATAATAGTATAGCTCTGACTGGTGACTTACAGGTAATAGAGATAAGAACAGTATTCGGCACCGGGCAGTTTTATCGAATGTAAAAGGCAAAAAACCAAAAAAACCAGGCCAAGCAACCGCCGAACAACAGGCAATAGTAATAATACTTAAAAGAGCAAAATGCATAAAAACAGGCCAAATGAGCGCAGCAGCAGTAGCAGCAGTAATACTAAACAGCCAACCGGCTGCCGAGAAGAGATAGAATATGAAATATTGTCATTATTATGCACGCTTCTCCGCTGTTTATTTGATACACTTTTGAATATATACGCCGCCCGATGAAACGCTTCAAAAGTAGGTGATAGAAAAATGATTGTTTGTCGATTCTGGATGCGTTAGATTTTCAGTGAGTACCTGTATAAAAATCTATTGGGTTATTCGCCTGCGTATAAGTTTTTTACCGTACAGTCCAAGAGAGTGACAAGAGAACTTTCATTCAATGAGATTTCATTCGCCCGCAGTGTTCGAGGGGACATTTGAGGAAAAAACAGTTCACATGTTCAACTGTAAACGATAAACAAGTTATTTGAACGAGGCTGAAACCAACAAACGCTTTCGGAAGTAGATGCAATGGACGGAGTTTTCGATGAAATTCTGAAGTGCCTATCTGAATCTAATCATCAAACTGTGAAAATAAGTTCAGCTATCTTAGAAAATGGATTTTAGGGGAATCAAATGGAAATGTATGTCGCATCGAACAGTTTGGTTTTCCGCGAAAATCGCCGTTTTTCAAATAAGATAATACGAAATTATGACATGTGCAGTTTAGTAAGTTTGCCCTGAAATCTTGATTAGGGAGTCCCATATAATGACTCAACTCAGCGAAACCTCAAGCATGACCATGCTAAGAGTTTCGTAAATATTTTAAAACGTGAAGAAAGGAACATCGAATGAAACAATCTGAATGAAAGCAAATGAAACCAGATCTTCTAAAAAAGCTGCCGCAACTCAATGAAAATCAAAATTAAAACTTCTGCTCAAATTCCTAAATTAGAAAGAACAAAATTACGGCCTAAAACAGATAAAAATGAAGACTTTTCGAAGAAAAATACTTCTAATATTTTAAAAAATGTAAATCAAAGTAATTTTTGCGCCATTTTATGATTCACACGGTATAAAATGTAAAAATGTGATTATGCAAATAAAAACTTTCTATCTGCAAATGCAAACCAAGTGCTAAGCAACTTACGAAATAAATATTGCACGTAAATGGAAGCGGAGGTAACTCTATTCACAAATTCCCCGCACTCATCTACCTCCAACTTCAAATTATTGATCAATTTCGAAATTAAAATTTTTAATACCAGAAATCGATTAAAAATTGATCAGAACACATAGTGAAAGATTACTCAGGAAGATGTCGCATAAATTCTAGAAAATGCTTTAAAAGTAGATTTAAATAAAAGTTTAGGATCGTAAGCTTTCGGGAAGCAGGCAGTGAATAGAGAATCACAGCCAATTCAGTTTAAGACGACTGATTTATGACTATAAGATTTCTCGCTTCCTTAGTATGTGTATGAAAAGCTAAAATAATGCAGTTAAGACATGAAAAACACTTTTCATTGTTCGGGCACTTGCATGCGCAATCGCAAAAACTAGAAACCTGCCAGATAATCTACCTCAGCGGAGAAAATGAAAGCAATTGAATTCAGATGTTCGAAGAAATTTCTAATCCAAAAATATAAATACAATCGAAAAATAAGTTACTTCGAATCCATTCAATAACAAGCTACTCTAGCAAGGAAATCAATACTTATCCCAAAGTGAAACATCAGGAAAAACAGCGGATACGAGTAAACTAAAGTTATCATACAGAAGTCCTATCGAATAACAAAATTTAACAATACTTGAGCTGGTGTGACGTAATAAGTGGGTGGCTCGGAACTAGATTGCATCAAATGTGCTGTGCAAGCCGCGCGTTCAAATTCCAAACGCATGAGCGTATTAATTTTTTATACAATCTTACAGACCAAAATAGGAGGATGACCATAATCAGAGTAACGTATATTAGTGGACCTTAATTTAAGGCCAGTATGCCCGAAGTTTATATATTCGAAGAGAAGACTTAATCACAGGTAGCGCGTTAGCGCGTACCTGTAATATACTTGGGTACCCAACATATGTCCCCCTCATTAGTTAGATAGTTCGAATCGACTCTTTTTCTTATTTTATCTTTTAAAAATTTTCATATCATTTGCCATTTGCGCATCACACGAGCTGGTAGGAAGAGTTCAAGGCATGCTCATGTTATGACGTTTACCAAAGTAATTTTCGCACTGAGCTACTTGTGGCTTTTTGAATTGGAGCTGGTGGATTTTATTCGTTACCCACTGCCGTCCTTAGCACCCACCTAAATATACGAGTGTGCATATACCTGCATCATGTGCGGCTCAAAATTTTTGGTAATGAATATCTGGCTAACTGGGAGGAAAAAGGTGTAATGCATACCATATCCTATTTTTTTATCCAAAATGTCCGAAAATGTCTCGAACGAAAAGTTTAAAAATGCAAGTCTTGTCCAAAAATCGGAGTAAGAAAGACATGCACACTGGGGGGAGTATCCACCCTGCCAGAACTTTCGGGAAAGAAAGATACCCCTTAGGCCATTTTGGACCAAAATCTATCCAACCACGAAAAAGCTCCAACCGACGCCTAACACTATAATTTCAAGTACATATCTTCATTTTTCGAGCAGTAGACTGATCAATTCATTCATTCAGACACTTTTCTTCCATTCTTTCGTACGAATTCGATGTTATAGGTCATTTCATCGATCTTATTGTCACTTGTTTTCATACAAGCTTGACTAAAAATATTAATGAAAATTAAAATACAACGAAGTATCAAAATTTTACATTGAATAACAAAATTAATTACTCGTGTACCCCCCAACAAACTCGGTTTATCCTCTCCTAGAACTTTTGACCGCGTGCATGTATGGAGTAGAAGTAAGATAAAAAACCGAACTTTGAGGGTACAGATAGAATAAGGGAAGCGATTTTAAGTAGAAAACTCCATTCTCCATCTTTATAATGTAATGTACATTTAAAACAGATTCTAGCATACAAGAAAACCTGAGGCTGAGCCAAAAATCAAATTTGAATATGTACTACGAAATGTAGCAGAACGGAAAATGAATAAGTGGAAGTATTTCCAGATTTTTATTCTAAGGTAAGTTCCTTTATGTTTTACAGGACGCGCCACATCAGGCATAAGCTAAGGTACTGTCCAGGGTGGCCGTACGTCCAGCCTGGCCGACCGTCCAGGATAGCCGTCTTCCTGTTTGTTGCATTTGTCCAAATTGGCCGTCCGTCCTATGTGGCCGCCCGTCCAGGGTAGCCGTCCTAATAAACTAGATGGCCTAACCGCTCTGTCACATTTCTTCGACTGTCCCAATTCCCTATTCTCCTTCTAAGAATAAAACAGGTCATTTTGGTTCCCCAAAATCCCGTTCGTTCGATCGTCTCGATTGTCCGACTTGTTGTACTGTAATCCTTTTTGAAAAAGATATCTTAAGGGTGGTTTAATGATTTAATACAACTTATTTAATTTATTAATTATTACGCTACTCTTCTGGCCCACCCAAAAAAGATGTTGCTTAGTTGTTCAGTCAAGCTGTAAGTGACATTCACTAGCTAAACTACTCTAACAACAGTTGTAAACAAATTTTGCCTTAACAACGTCATTCATGCTTTCATGCAATCACCTCGCATCAAAACTAGAATACTTGAATGAAACTGAAAATATGCGTTTTGCTGACGAGAACATCCTGCGAACACATTTCGCTTGACAAGCATGGCAAAATAAGCAAGACGCACACAAGTGAGATGTTTTTCTTATTGTGCGAGATGCATATCAATTAGGTGCATGTTGTACAACTGAGATGTGAGTACATGGTACTCGTGGAGTAATATTCAAATAAATATTGTCGGAGTATTATGCAACATTTAAAGTAGAAACTAAATATAACATAGACGGACGGACACTCTGAACAGTATAATTAAGCTATATTCTACTGTGGACGGCCATCCTGGATGGACGGCCAGGCTGAATGGGCGGCCACCCTGGAAAATTCACGCCCTATTTTTGCACTCATAGAGCATGTCATAGCCACCCTAGATGTCGGGCAGGCTGGACGAATGGACAAGCAGGACGGACGGCCACCCTACACAATCTAAGCTGAAAACAAACGTCAATTTTTGCAATTTCCTTACAGTCTTAGATTAGGCTTCTTAAATAAGCTGCAAAGCAACACTTTGAGGCGGCATAAAACTTTACCAAAACACACAGACAGACAATATTGATAAAACAAAATCTACCTTCGACATATTCCAATGCTAATTGATATAGGGCTGCTTGGCAAGGCACTTGTGCTCTTTCGACGTCCAGCAACTGATTTCTGCGAAAAGGCACTCAATGAACATATTATCTACATTAACAAAGACCAAAAATTAAGCAACCACGTTTCAACCTGACTACAGATTTTTCAGTAGAAATTTCGTTCAGATTATCAGTAGGTATTTTATCAATAAAGGGAAAATGAAATAACTAGTTTACAACACTTCATTATAAATACAAGAAGGATCAACACAATATTTCATGCGACTAAACAAATTTTTCTATTGAACTAAATCTTCTTATTATGTTAAACTGGCATTTCAAGAAGCTAAAGAAAAGTCGCAGTAGCGAAAAAGGTAACGCATGTTATGGCCACCATACATACAAGCACACAGTCAAAAGTTCTGGGAAGAGGCAATCTGAGTTTCCTTGGGGGAAGTGGAGGTTACCGATTAATTTTTATGACTAATTATGACGCTGAGTTTATGTAGATTTTTTTAAAATATTTTTTGTTGTTCCTTACCCTCCGGTCACAAGCCATAAAAATGCTTTAATTCGTTGTATTTTACTCTCCCTAAATATTCGTGATTAAGTGTGCATGAAATCAAATGATAATAAGTTTCCTTGGGGAAGTGGAGGTTACCGATTAATTTTTATGACTAATTATGACGCTGAGTTTATATAGTCGAATCAGAGCATCAAAGCTTCGACAAAAGTGTCTTACTGAATGGATAGAGTACTAGCCGAAAAATACTTCAGATTATGGCCTGAGGAGGGTATGCCTTTCAAACGTTGTAGTAGGGGGATGCCCCCTCATACCTCCCAGTGTGCATGTGCGCCACCATGTTATACAACCATTCATAAAATTTTCCTTCCAATCAACCGGACAATGCCTTGTTTGCTGAGCAACTAAATCATTTGACAACAAACCGCCAGGAAGGTTTATCACATAGGTTTAACAGGTCCTTTTCAATCTATACTCTAAAAATGAGTTTCATGAACCTGAAGTTTCAGTTAAATATTCAATGGCACTTAACACAGAATGAAACAAACGATAAGAAAAGAGCAAAAAATATTTAGCGAGTTAGAAAAAAGTAACAACATGACGAAATAACAACAGTTTCGATCATTTTTTTGATTAGATCATTAGCTTACATTTACGATGTTGACCATGGCTCTTCGATGCTGCAATTCATTCGTCCAGTGTATTATTACTAAAAGACTGACTGAGAACGAAATAAACTTCTGAAAGCTCGAATGTGTCTTTCGGTATTAGCTTCCAGTCATCATGGTCTAATTTATCTCAGTAAGTCGTGGATCGAAAAATAAAATTAATTCCGTGATGCGTCAAAGCTTCGGCTTCTATAAATAATATCGTAGTGAGTGAAACATGGTAAATGGCATAATAGAGCATGAATGGAAGTAACGATGAAAGATTTCTACAGAAAAGTTAGAACGAGAAATAAGTCCTTCCGGAAAATTTTTAGATCAAAAACAGTAAAACATTCGGCCCAAAAACAATTTGTCAATCTTCGGTTTATTTTAAGCAGTTCATTTCGTATCAAATGAGTTTAAAGTTTTGCTTTCCTCGTTTTACACTACGCACTCTTACTGGTTGCGCACGTTCAAGTGAGCACTTTAACCAATAGTGAAAGCTTATGAAGCAGACATTCTAATTTATTTTCAAACAAGATTGATGTTTCTGCAAATTTAGAGTATTCAAGTTTAGGTAATAAAAATAGACGAAAAAAATCGAAACATTTTTTCAAAACTGCTCAAAATTATTTTGAAAATAAACAGTGAAAAGGGTATGTATTTTTATGTTGTTTTAGCATCAAAAAGCTAAACTTTACATCTCTGAAAAAACGATCCTCTTAGTCGGGTCAACGCAGGTATGCTGAGGTCGTACAGCGCTCGCCCAGGATTATCACCCCACTCATTTACAATTTGCTCTGAATCAAGATAAATTAACTTCCCTTCAAAGATGCGCTTATCCTAACCCAAAATCCTCTCCATTTGCATAAAATGAACCGAGTTTAAAAAGCATCACTCTTTATTCACGCTTGCTCGTCAAGCTAAGGCTATTTATATACTTAACCCGATTGTTTTCAGAGCCAATCAACACTGTAATTGGCATGAAAATAACCTAGACTTGTTTGTTAACGATTGCAAAGAAACGTATAAATTGCGTGTTAACAACTGCGAAGAAACGTATAAATTGCGGAAAGGTGCCAATAGACTCAAAATTATGGGAGGAGGGGAGTTCTCGGCCTTTTTTAGAAGGGGGTGGTAAGTGAATCCAATTTTTGGCCAAAAATGGCAAAAAACACCTAAAAATGACCGAAAAACACCTGTGCAATGCCCCATATCGCCCTCAACCGGCAATGGGCCGGACCAATCCTGCAACGGGGCGAAGGGTCTCTGGGATGGGGGCTATGTTTTGTACATGGGCATAGATACATGCTGAAGGTCGATTGACAGTCTAAATATGACGACTTGAGAAGCAAATGAGAAAACTACTCATGCTACCTATGTACCAAGCAACCTTTTTTCCAAGTGCATGGCAACTCTAGATAACCCTCTTTGAGAAGCAGTCCACCTTCATTGAGGACCGACTAAACCTATTTATGGAAGTACCAACCTTTTTTGGGAACCGACCAACTTTTTTAAGGGAACAGACAATCTTTTCAAGGGAGCAGGCAACCTTTTTGGGAACCGATCAACCTTTTTAAGGGACCAGACAACCTTTTTAAGGAGCAGGCAACCTTTTTGGGAACCGACCAACCTTTTTAAGGGACCAGACAACCTTTTTAAGGGAGCAGGCAACCTTTTTTGGGAACCGACCAACCTTTTTAAGGGACCAGACAACCTTTTTAAGGGAGCAGGCAACCTTTTTTGGGAACCGACCAACCTTTTTAAGGGACACCGACCAACCTATTTAAGGGAGCAGGCAACCTTTTTTGGGAACCGACCAAACCTTTTCAAGGGACCAGACAACCTTTTTAAAGGAGCAGGCAACCTTTTTTGGGAACCGACCAACCTTTTTTGGGAACCAACCAACCTTTTTAAGGAAGCAGGCAACCTTTTTTGGGAACCGACCAACCTATTTAAGGGAGCAGGCAACCTTTTTGGGAACCGACAACCTTTCTTAGGGAGCAGGCAACCTTTTTCGGAACCATTCAACCTAGGGAGCACCATGTTTTTGGGGAACCACCCAATCTTTTCATGGGACCAGACAACCTTTTTAGGGGACAGGCCAACCATTTCTTGGGAACCGAGCCAACCTTTCTTGGGAACCAACCAACCTTTTTAAGGGAGCAGGCAACCTTTTCGGGAACCGACCAACCTGTTTTGGGAACCTACCAACCTTTTTAAGGGACTAGCCAACCTTTTTAAGGGAGTAGGCAACCTGTTTTGGGAACCGACCAACCTTTTTAAGGGATCAGGCAACCTTTTTGGGAACCAGCCAACCTTTTTTGGGAACCGACAAACCTATTTAAGGGAGCAGGCAACCTTTTTTGGGAACCGACCAACCTGTCTTAGGGAGCAGGCAACCTTTTCCGGAACCAATCAACCTTAGGGAGCAGCCATGTGTTTTGGGGAACCACCCAATCTTTTCATGGAACCAGCCAACCTTTTTTGGGGACATACCAACCATTTCATGGAACCAGCCAACCTTTCTTGGGAACCAACCAACCTTTTAAAGGGAGCAGGCAACCTTTTTCGGGAACCGACCAACCTTTTTGGGAACCTACCAACCTTTTTAAGGGACCAGCCAACCTTTTTTAAGGGAGCAGGCAACCTTTTTGGGAACCGACCAACCTTTTTAAGGGATCAGGCAACCTTTTTTTGGGAACCAGCCAACCTTTTTGGGAACCGACAAACATATTTAAGGGAGCAGGCAACCTTTTTTGGGAACCGACCAACCTGTCTTAGGGAGCAGGCAACCTTTTTCCGGAACCAATCAATCGTAGGGAGCAGCCATGTTTTTTGGGGAACCACCCAATCTTTCCATGGAACCAGCCAACCTTTTTTGGGGACATACCAACCATTTCATGGAACCAGCCAACCTTTCTTGGGAACCAACCAACCTTTTAAAGGGAGCAGGCAACCTTTTTCGGGAACCGACCAACCTTTTTGGGAACCTAACAACCTTTTTAAGGGACCAGCAAACCTTTTTTAAGGGAGCAGGCAACCTTTTTTGGGAACCGACCAACCTTTTTAAGGGATCAGGCAACCTTTTTGGGAACCAGCCAACCTTTTTGGGAACCGACAAACCTATTTAAGGGAGCAGGCAACCTTTTTGGGAACCGACCAACCTGTCTTAGGGAGCAGGCAACCTTTTCCGGAACCAATCAACCTTAGGGAGCAGCCATGTTTTTGGGGAACCACCCAATCTTTTCATGGAACCAGCCAACCTTTTTGGGGACATACCAACCATTTCATAGAACCAGCCAACCTTTCTTGGGAACCAACCAACCTTTTAAGGGAGCAGGCAACCTTTTTCGGGAACCGACCAACCTTTTTGGGAACCTACCAACCTTTTTAAGGGACTAGCCAACCTTTTTAAGGGAGTAGGCAACCTGTTTTGGGAACCGACCAACCTTTTTAAGGGATCAGGCAACCTTTTTTTGGGAACCAGCCAACCTTTTTGGGAACCGACAAACATATTTAAGGGAGCAGGCAACCTTGGGAACCGACCAACCTGTCTTAGGGAGCAGGCAACCTTTTTCGGAACCAATCAATCTTAGGGAGCAGCCATGTTTTTTGGGGAACCACCCAATCTTTCCATGGAACCAGCCAACCTTTTTTGGGGACATACCAACCATTTCATGGAACCAGCCAACCTTTCTTGGGAACCAACCAACCTTTCTAAGGGAGCAGGCAACATTTTTTGGAACCGACCAACCTTTTTAAGGGACCAGACAACCTTTTTAAGGGAGCAGGCAACTTTTTTTGGGAACCGACAAACCTTTTCAAGGGACCAGACAACCTTTTTAAAGGAACAGGCAACCTTTTTTGGGAACCGACCAACCTTTTTAAGGGACCAGGCAACTTTTTTTGGGAACCGACCAACCTTTTTAAGGGACCAGACAACCTTTCTAAGGGAGCAGGCAACCTTTTTTGGGAACCGACCAACCTTTTTAAGGGACCAGCCAACCTTTTAAGGGAGCAGGCAACCTTTTTGGGAACCGACCAACCTTTTTAAGGGATCAGGCAACCTTTTTGGGAACCAGCCAACCTTTTTGGGAACCGACAAACCTATTTAAGGGAGCAGGCAACCTTTTTTGGGAACCGACCAACCTGTCTTAGGGAGCAGGCAACCTTTTTCGGAACCAATCAATCGTAGGGAGCAGCCATGTTTTTTGGGGAACCACCCAATCTTTCCATGGAACCAGCCAACCTTTTTTGGGGACATACCAACCATTTCATGGAACCAGCCAACCTTTCTGGAACCAACCAACCTTTTAAGGGAGCAGGCAACCTTTTTCGGGAACCGACCAACCTTTTTGGGAACCTACCAACCTTTTTAAGGGACCAGCCAACGTTTTTAAGGGAGCAGGCAACCTTTTTTGGGAACCGACCAACCTTTTTAAGGGAGCAGGCAACCTTTTAAGAACCAGCCAACCTTTTTTGGAACGGACAAACACATTTAGGGAGCAGGCAACCTGCAGGCAACCTTTTTGGGAACCGACCAACCTGTCTTAGGGAGCAGGCAACCTTTTTCGGAACCAATCAACCATAGGGTGCAGCCATGTTTTTTTGGGGAACCACCCAATCTTTTCATGGAACCAGCCAACCTTTTTTGGGGACATACCAACCATTCCATGGAACCAGCCATTCTTTCTTGGGAACCAAATAACCTTTTTTGAGAACCGACAAACCTTTTTAAGGGAGCAGGTAACCTTTTTCGGGAACCGACCAACCTTTTTGGGAACCTACCAACCTTTTTAAGGGAGCAGGCAACCTTTTTTTGGGAACCGACCAACCTTTTTTGGGAACCAACCAACCTTTTTAAGGGAGCAGGCAACCTTTTTTGGGAACCGACCAACCTTTTCATGGAAGCAGCCAACCTTTCTTGGGAACTAACCAACCTGTTTAAGGAACCAGCCAACCTTTTTCACGAGCCAGACACAATTTTCTCAAGAACCAATCAACCTTGTTTAGAAAGCAGACAACTTTTTATTCTAAAACCAGACTACCATTTTTCAGAAACCAGGGAACCTTTTTCAAGAACGAGGCAACTTTAATGAACCGGGCAACCTTATTTCAGAAACCAGACAACCTTTTTTCAAAAAACCAGGCAACTTTTTCTCATGAGCCAGACAATCTTTTCTTAAAAAACCAGACAATCTTTTTCTGGAACCAGTCAGCCTTTTTCAAGAAGCAGGCAACCCTTTTCAGGGATCAGATAACATTTCAAAAAACAGGTAACACTTTTTTTAAAAACCAGGCCTATTCTTGACTGTTTGTGAAAAAGCTGGGGCACTGCCCTCTTTAGTAAAATCCTACATCCGCCACTGATTCAGAAAGTCGCATAATTTAGTGTAAATGAATATGTTTCAAAAATTTCTGGTACTTCATGCTAGATGTAATTACGGCATTGCTTATATTCAGAAATCTGTAAAATTAAGCTTAAAAGGATTACTAGATGTGTGTAATTTTCTTGCGCTTTGCGCCAAATTCAATTTCTGTTTTGCATATCTTCATAGAGCTTCAGAATTGAGCTTTAAGGGATAAAATTATAAAAACTGTCAAAAATTCGCATTGCTTTGCTGCAAAGTTGTATAATGTGCACATTGTTGCATTTTTTGTCCTTAAAAAATTGCAAAATTGAGTTTAAAAGAGTAAAAACGATAAAATTCAGCTCAAATCACTATTATTTATTTTATCACCACAAGCTAAATATATGATTCCATGACGCAAAACCCGTCAGAAAATGCCGATTTAGCGCATAAGCTGGCTTATAAACATTATATACATTTTCAATATATTAGCAATTCTCTCTCCTGAATTAAAATCCTGGCCAAGGGGCTGTTTATATGTGAATCATATTATTTTTGAATAGATCCACGATTTCTAGAGGGGATGGGGTGGAGTGGAAATATTTTTTTCGAAAAATAGCAAGAAATATTTTCAGCGATGTCTAAAGTTATGCTCAAACCAGCGACGTTCACTGTCTAAGAAGTTTGCCCTATTATAATGTATTTAATAGTGCTTCTAAAACAAACAAGGATCAAAACAAGTAGGATTTTTAGCATTTCAAGTCAAAATTCAAAGTTTTTCGTCGCATTTTAAATGTAGGCTTCAGATTAAGTATTTTGATAAAACGTTTAAAGTTTAAATGCTAAGGATCTCAATTAAGCAATAGTCCGACCTTAAATGTCAAAAATTTTGAAAATTAAGTCTTAATGACACCCATTTACATCACATATTTTTATTTTGCAAATCATGTTGGGCTATTGGGGAATAAGCCAAATCTGCGCTTATTTTTGAGAGAACTGTTCATTTTGTTTGAAGCTGATTTATACTTGAGTAAACCAGCTGTGTAGCACTAAACACGATACACTGCACGTCATCTAATCTCTCATCTATTGCTTATATATATGTATGTAAAATTTTGCTTAGTAACAATTACGCGTTAAAATTACATAAAATTAAATTATAATTAGTGCGACCGACGTTTGCTGCCTCAGTTTAAACCACGGTTCTTTTTTGTACTCGGCAAAGATTTTTCCCGATGTACAAAGACTTTTTAGGACCGTCTTTGTACATTAGATTTTTGGGAAGACAAAAATTGCAAAAAAGGTCTAAAATTCGCAAAAATTTTAGGCGCTTCGCGCCGAAATGACTAATTGTGTGTTCTATATATCTTTATAATGGCAGAAATTGCATTTCAAAAGGTAAAATGTCAAATTTTTCGGCGCTTCGCGCCGTTTTAAGACGATTCTTAATGATTTTTGTCCTTTGAAACCCAGAAATTAGCTAAAATACACTTCCAAAAGTTCGAACAACTCTGTTTTTGCCCCACTAAAATCGCTACTGTACCATGTAGTACCCAAAAATTTGTGTGTACAAAATGTACAAAGACTTTTAGGGACCATCTTTGTACATGTACAAACGGACCTTGTATGTACAAAAAAACACTGGTTTGAACTGGTTTTATAATCGGTTTATATTAATTCAAGAATTGACATTCATGTATAAGATTCCTTGAAGTAGACTATATCTATTAAATAACATGAGAACACCTTCGGTCCAGCTTTTTTTAGCACAACCCGCATTAGCATTGGTGCTAATTAATTTTTTTCTTTAGCACGGAATGACTTATGTACATTAGCACGCTCTTTTTACCTGTATGACACATATGGTGTCAAAAGGTGCATGTTCTTTTGTTTTTCAATATAGTTGTTTGAGAATGACGTGATATTCTGCAGATCAATGGTTTGTTTGTGTTATTGTCAGTGCAATTAGATTTGAAGCAATCAAAAAATTCACGCTAAGTCACAATTATTGACTTCTTAATGCTCAGTGGACACAGAAAGCTGAGACTTTCGTATCTATTATCACATCAGAAATGAAAAGGCAGTTGCCATATTCTAATTTAATCTGACAACAGACGCTACTGCGCTTTCTGTATGAATTGAATGATAAGTAAACAAACATAAGGAAGCTAATTTTGTTTTCAATGAACAGAAAACAATGCGAAGTTGTCAGAAAGTAAATTATTTTGTGCTGGAAACCTTTAAACAAATAGACGAGGAAAATGCGTAACCATTTAGATTACAAGAAGATTGACTGTGGAATGTTTAAATCGTGCAGTTGGGGCTAAATAAACAGTAAATATAATACACGGCGTTAAGCGCCAAAAATTTCTTGGGATGTTTGCTGAAAAAACGTTAAAAAAGCATAAAAAACGAAACTGTAGCAACCTAGTTCCTCTCTGATGACCTCGTCTGTTAATATGATTTTTTTCTTTCGTTCCATTTTCCTTTTTATTTTCTATGTAAGTTTTCGTTTTATAATCCTACCTATTTTTTCTTTTCAATTAGACTTGCGCCTCATAAAACATGTAATCTCTCATAATATAATTTTTTAGGTACATTTGTGCTATTTCACGCGTCCTTTTTGTTTCTTTCTTACTAATAGCATGATGCACCTCTATATCTATCTTTCTTTCTTCTCTCTTTTTTCTCTTTTTTCAATTTTTTCTCTTTTCTTTTCTTAGTATTTGTTCTTTTAATTATCTATTGATTTTATTAATTTTATTTTCTCATTTTCCTTTTTCTTTTCTTTTTTCTTCTTTTTTATTTGCTTATTTCTTGTATTGATGACTTCTTAATATGAAAATTACTACACTTTCGCCCAAAAAGGACTTTGTATCCGTTAGGAAGTCGTGCTAATGGCTAAAATTTTTATTAGCATGGGGCAACCTTCATTAGAGTGGTGTTAAAAACGTGCTCCAGCCAATTTTTCTTTTTCCGTTTGCTGGAGGCCAGGAATCGAAAAACAGCAGAAGCGAGAGCCAGAACCAGAGCTCCGGTCGATCCCTAATAAACATTGACAAAAACTTACGAATTCATCAGGGTCCAGTTTCGACTGTACGACTCACATGTTGAGAAATCAGCCGTGAAGTTAATTTACTCATAGATTTTTATGTCTGACTACGAAATTGAGCATAAAATTTTGATTTATTTGCAATTATTCTTTTTCATTGAAAATGTCTTGCAAAGAAGTGCTGAAAATGCTATCATTATTGCGTATTCTAATTTTTTACGATATCCGAGCAGGCCCTTTTCCAGGACGGACCGCCTTCTCTCCAAAATGGAAAATTTTTTTGAATTCACAAGTGTCTCCCGAAAGAAAAAATGATAAATTCGTGAATTGCGTCTAAAACATCGCCAAAACAGGTTTTTGAGGTAATTTTCAGCAAGAAAACGCAAATATTTCAGGCGCTTTGCGCTGAATTTATTGTTTATAGTATATAGTTTTGGTCTTCTAAACCGCTCAAAATCACTCAAATTTGAGTTAGACATCAAGAGCATGTCAATTTTTCAGGCGCTTCGCGCAAGATTTGTTGTCCTGGTGTAGTTTTTATCTTCCAAACTGCTCAAAACCGATCAATTTTAAGGTATGATATGAAAAACATGAAATTTTTTCTGACGCCTTGCGCCGGATTTATCGTTTATCTATAGCTTCTGTCTTCTATTCGATCAAAACTGCTCAAATTTGATTTATGACATGAATGACATAAATTTAATTCCGGCACAATGTTTTGTTCATGTATAGTTTTTGTCTTCAAGTCCGCTCAAAACCGCTCAAATTTGAGTAAGACATGAAGAAAATAATAAATTTTTTAGCACTCTGCCTGCACTAGTGTTTTTGTTTTGTATAAGGTCCTTTCAGTGACCGATCTAGGATTTTCCTAAGGGGGCGGTATCCCAATACAGTCAAAAATAGATTCAAAAAGTTGCCTTTAACGCGCGAAATAGCATTTTCCGTGTTTTACACGGTATACTTTTACATAAAATCACTTTTGACGCAATATTTTTTCTTAAAATTTTAAAATTTTCGACAATTTTGTGCGGAAAAATCATTAAATTTCTTCGACTTTGACAAAAATCTGGCACGAAGCGCCGGAAAATTTGTGAAATTAAGGTGGATAAACGTGTAGAAGCATGATTTACTGCTTGATTTCCTGTATTTATAGCATTTGATGCGAAACATCGATATTTTTAATTGAAAATAGAAGAAAACTATGCGAAAATAGCTGTTTCTGCTGTTTAAATTGTTTTGAAACCTACATGAACAGAAAATGGCTTCCAGGTCGCCAAAAAAGTAAATAAATGTCATTAGGAGGTATCATACCGGAAAATTTTGAGAAATAATGGTCTCTGACGGCCGAAAATCATTGCAAATTGCATATCCATTCTTCATCTCGCCAAACATTTTGGCTAATGGGAGGGCGGCCGCCCCCCCGCCCTCTCCCCTTAAATCCGCCCCTGGGTCCGTGTGTACATGTACAAAGATGTTTCCTTAAAGTCTTTGTACATTTTGTACACACAAATTTTTGGGTACCATAATATGGTACAGTAGCGATTTTAGGGTGGCAAAACAGAGTTATTCAAACTTTGGTAGTGTGTTTTAGCTCATTTCTGGGTTTCTGAGGGCAAAAATCACTAATAATCGTCTCAAAACGGCGAAATTTGATATTTTTCCTTTCAAAATGCAATTTCTGACATTATAAAGATATATAGAACACACAATTACTCATTTGGGCGCGAAGCCCGAAAATTTTTGCGAATTTCAAAACTTTTTTTGCAGTTTTTGCCTTCCTAAAAATCTTTGTACATGTACAAAGACGGTTACCAAAAGTCTTTGTACATCGGGAAAAATCTTTACCGAATACAAAAAAACCGTGCAGTCTGCACCGAATTATCCATTTCCTGTTTTGTTTTTCTTAGCAAAACACAAACATTAAATACAAAGTCAAAAGTTAAGAAATTGTTTGTCGATGGAATGGTAAGAAATCACTTGTACAGATAGTTTAAACGATAGAGATTTGTTTTGTATGAGAATAAAATGAAGTGAAAATGTTTTGAAATTTTTTAAACAGTTTTTCCTCGCCAAGATACGGGAAAAGGGCATTTATTTTAGCCCATCTCCAAATGGTTCTCGAGATGACTTCGAAAATTTTCGCCCCCCCCTGAAATAAAATCCTGAATATGGACCAGTATCTGAGTATCCAAAAATTAGGCAACCTTTTTCGAAAAGTGACCAACCAACCTAAAAATTGGATGCTGCAACGGGGCGAAGCTCTGGCCATTGCCCAGGT